>PVHY01013382.1:0-41547 GCA_004024945.1 Uropsilus gracilis
CTAGTTTAGTAGCTTCTGATGCTAAACAATTCAAGGTCTAATTCTTGATGGAAATCCAGAATTTGTGCCATAAAGAAATCATAAACTTTTTGTTATTTACTTTTAGAGATAAAAGTTTCCTCATTGATTAAAAATACTCACTGTAAATTAAATTCAATTTAATGAAATAAATTCATTTTCAAAATACATGTGTAAAAATATCTGTATGGGGGCATAAAAAATACAAAAGCAATATAGTTCACACAATTCAGAATGACTGATTTTTTGCAAACTGCATGAATCTTGTCTCCCCCATGCCATACCCCCTCCTTCTTTTTTTTCAGGGACAAAGAAGCAATCTAGGAAAGGTGCTCTTTTGAATAATCTCAGTTGCTACAATCAGTAAATTATGTTAAGTCCGAAATATAAAAACAGATACTTTAGAATAAAGTTATACTCTCTCCTCTTGAGACTTTATGATTAAGATAAGTTGAGAACAAAAGTGTGTAGTTGAAAGGCAGAGAAAAGTAGATACAAATTCCAAGAAAGTATAACAACTAGTCCTTGGGAAAGAACATTTCAAAAAAGGGGGAAGAAAATATAGGGAGTCAATTCTGATAAGGAGATCAAAAGTGTCCGGTTTTTGGTGCACTGTACGAGTTTGGTGGAAAGTTTGGTTTAGGTCAGAGTCAGAATACAGTGGATAGAGAATAAATGCAAAATGAGATAGCGGAGACAATCCTTTCAAGGTTTAGGTGGAAAAGGAAATAAAGAAGGAACAGCAAAGAAAGGACAGGTGAGAATAAGGAAATGGGATCTGGTTAATTTTTTTGAAGATGAAAGGAGTAAAAGATCTTTCATTTTAAATTGTGATAGAAAGCAGTCAGTCAAGAAGGTAGGTTCAAGAGGGAAAATAATGCATGGAAGAAAATCATTTTTGATAACTGCTTTTAAAATGTTTCAAATTCTTATAAAATTTCAAGACTAACAATCTGAACAAAAGTAATTCAAATACTTATATTCTTAATGAAATTTAAATAACATTTACATCTTAAAGACATTCCAATTACTTTATTATAGTACTATCCAAAAGCGCAAAAGAGCAAGCAAGTAGGTAAAACACATTTGCCTTCACTGATAATTTAACTTTAATTAAAATATCTACTCTTTCAATCTTTTTCTATGTACCAACTCTTTTACATTATTCATCTCAGAAGTAACATAAAAAAACCATCAGAATATAGTAATAACAGCATTCGTTTTTGAAAATAGGAGAGTAATTAAGCCTCAAGCTTGGACAGTTTCTTTTCCAAAAGAATAGCAATAGTACAAAAAAAGAAAAAAGCTAAGGTTGCTTTAAAAAGGCTGGATCTCAAAGAGCACAATTTACATTCATAATTATTAAAGTTGTTGTTTCTAATAAACATAATTGGTTTCATGAGAATGCCTTTGAAATAGGAATTTCACTAACATTACTAATTTAACTGGGTGCTCAAATTCAAAAGTAATTGGAATATCCCTCCCAGAAAATAAATGGCTGAATTTATCTACTTTGGGCACTGCAGTACATACCAATATATGGTCAATTAAAAACACAGTGCATATGACATTCAATCATTCAACAAGTATCACTGAATGCTTTCCCTATGTCTGTGCTGATGAAACAAGTGTGACCAAAGCAGATAAGCATCTCCCTTCATGGAACACAGTCTAGCCAGTGAAGACTTATAAAAGAGATTCAAAAATAATGTAACAAGAAACAGTAAGCACCATGATGGAAATAAAACAGTGAACAGAGTTAATGGAAGACATAAGAGTACTTCCAGGATTGTGTCCAAGCATTTTCTAAATCTCTGAATTAAAAATTCGAATCATGCCACAATCATTCTAGCACTAGAAACAGTGTCCATAGTCACAGGTACTGCAGGTTACAGCTATAAATTCCTATTCGGCAAAAGTTAACCCACTTGAAAACTGGCCATCAATTTTAATAAAAATATAAAAGTATCCAACAGATGTATTACTTAATCAAAAAAAAGTAATTATAAATACTGGGGAACAAGTCCTATTAACTTTTAGAAAGTGTTAATTTTTTTTTAAAAATAAAGGTTTTATAGACATTTACAGGTGCTTAAAAATTAACATTCTACAGAAAGCAAGTGTATTTTTGTGTTGGATAAGCAGTTAAATAAGCAAATTCTTACTTTTAGCAAAAATGTCAACTGGTGATCCATCAGGCAAAAGCCATGGCCAACCTTTGAACTGCCATGCAGGACCTTGCACAAAAACTGCCACAACCCGGTCCCTGTAAGTAGAAAGGGGGAAGAAGGGAGAGTAGCTACAGAGTATCTCAGTCATGAGCTTTGGTCACTGTAAATCTTGTCACATAACTATCTCTGTGATACAGTACACCATCAATGCTCCTGTAAGACAAAAACCCTATGCTTTACTACGCTCTATATACTATACACCATACCATACCATATACCATACCATACCATACACCATACCATACCATACACCATACCATACACCATACCATACCATACACCATACCATACCATACACCATACCATACCATACACCATACTATACCATACCATACACCATACTATACCATACCATACACCATACTATACCATACCATACACCATACCATACCATACCATACACCATACCATACCATACACCATACCATACCATACACCATACCATACCATACACCATACCATACCATACCATACACCATACCATACCATACACCATACCATACCATACACCATACCATACACCATACCATACCATACCACACCACACCACACCACACCACACCACACCACACACCATACCATACCATACCATACCATACTTTCCTTGCATCTGCTTTTCTGCCTAAGTCTTACATATAATTACATGCACAGTTCTTACATGTGGTCTTTTTAGCGTTTTATCTTTGCCCTTCTATTAATTAGAGCAAGAACCCATTTTCCAATGCAATAGGGAACAGTAGTTGATCTATTAATTGAAAAAGTTCATCTTAAAAGGGAATCGTTTTACTTTAATTAGCAATACTAAATTACAGTAATTCACTAACCATTTTAAGCAACCCTAAGGCCTTGTATTTCAGTTCTTCTGATATTTGGCAAGTAATTTTAGTACAGAAACCATTCTGACATTTTAATTTTCCAATCATTTATACTAACCTAAATTCTCTAAGTTTTACTTTGAAGAAATTTTTTTTAATCATTCAAACTGTCTTTTCTTAAAAATAACACATCACTATCAAGTTTTTTCTATTTCACTAGTTTATAAAATTTACAATTAAGCTATAATTGCCATAAACTACATAAGCCTACATACAACTAAAAAGGCATAAATAAAATCATAACAGTAACAGTAATCTACATTTCTGAGACTTATTATAAGCATTTACTATGTTTCAATGTTGCTCCAGAGACTTTATACATTATTAATATTAACAACTTAATCTTCAAAACAATCAAATAAGCTGAGTACTACTACTACCCCCCATTTTACAGAAGAGCAAACAGAAGAGCAAGAATATACCAGAAACAGTCCATTATCCAGAAGAGGAAGGAAGAGAGGAAGAGGAGAAAGGAGTAAGGGGAGGGGAAAGGAATTAAGAAAGGATTGGGAGGGGGATAGTAAGTGATTAAGCCGGTCTACTGGTTCAAATGTGAAGACTAATAAATTATGAGAAGTCTCCTGGAGTTATGTTGACCTTAGAACTAGTACTACACCCAGACATTCATTTTGATAATCACTATGCTAAATATCAAACAAGGGTAACTGTCTTAGCTATGCAGAAGTGTTTAGTAAAATAAAATTTAGCTATCCAGAGTAAGTTAGGTTCTACTAAGAGTGTTAACATCTACTGTCTTAGCTATGCAGAAGTGTTTAGTAAAATAAAATTTAGCTATCCAGAGTAAGTTAGGTTCTACTAAGAGTGTTAACATCTGTGATGTACAAATCAGACATTAATAATAGTTGCAAGGATACATAATATTTAAAACACATGATAAAATCTGGTATTTAGTCATTATGTAAACAGTGACTGTAAAAAATACAGATTGTCTTACCAGTCTTGAGGCATAAGTTTAAGGGGCTGGTCAACTACTCTATAAGGGACTGTGACACTAAGTGCAGTACCCCCTGGTTGCATCTGGTCTTTCCTTCTCTGTATTAAGGTTTCATTTTCTCGTTGGCAACCTTGTTTCTTCTTCTCATCTGATGGGACAAATCTTTGAAAACACAGAGAAAAGGTCAAATGTATTCAAATGTATAGCACACAAATGAGGAAAAAAATTTATTTTGAAATTATTTAATAATTGAGTCTGTAAACCAAAAATGTCTGATTTTTGAAACATGTCCTTCATGGAGAGATCACACTACCTGAAGGGCATGGGTCTTCCCTTTGCAACACAAATCATATTCCAAACAGTATTTAGTATTCTCCAGAGTCACATAAAGAGATCACACCAATTCTTGATTTTTCAACTACTATCAGAGGGAAACTTTATTACAAATAGAAAGGTCACTTGAAATGAAATGCCCGCATCAAAAATAAAGACATGAAGGAAGGCATCTTCGTGGGTAGACAACTTGGCCTATCCAAGAATGTCACACAGATTCATTTTTTACAACTAAGCAAAATGAAAACAGACATCAGATAGGAGAGAAAAGGTTACCACAAGGATTTTAGGGTGCAGGATGAGTGAAGCACATGCACATATGAAGGTGTAAAAATGCATCCCCAATGTGACAAACAAAGGAAGCTATACCAACAAATTTCAGGTTTGCTTTGCAAATTTTAAATAGCAGAAAAATCAAGTTAATGTTTTCCAATAGTCTTCCAGTAAATACTATTAGTAAATTACCAACTCTTAGGAGGTTCAATTCAGTGCTGTACCATCAACAGATAATTTCAAAAATAATTGAACAGCTTAGCCGAGCTATTGCCAGTTTCAGGTTTGTGTTTACAAAGCATTTAAAAGTCTTATTTTTGAAATATATTTGCTATTTGTACACACTATCGGCATATTTTATGACAGCCTTTGATCAGTAATTTCTATGATTTTATGGTCCTATCCTGACAATGAATCGAGGGAGGGAAGAGCCATCAGTCACTGCACTGAGTATCAATCAGCTTGTAAACTTTAATGGAGACAAAAAGAGAAAGAGGACTTTAGAGTTTGCCTTTTGTAGGGTGCTCTGAAAAATGTCAATATCATATACTGGATTCATTATATATACTAATTTTGTAGTCATAAAACTTTTAGTGCATGGTAATTGTGGTAAATACTGAAATTCACTTTTGAGCAAATTTTTCAAATCAATTTCATGTCTAATGTTAAACTTCCATATTATTTAAGAATTTCCACTAGATATTTCCAATAGACTTTCATTATTTCACCAATCAAGCCCACTCAGAAAATGCTAAATACTAACACTTAGAATAACAAAGATCTTTTTTTTTAAAGTCAATACATAGTTCTGTTTTAAGGACACCAGTAAAAGGAGTAACGTCTAATACACTGTGGTAAGTTACATGACGCACATACATGTATGTATATATAGTTATACAAATTATAGACCATGACCCCCTGGAGCTCATATTGCAGGCAAAGAGAACAAAAAGGTCCTATAGCCAAAAGAAAGATGCCTTGATTTAATTTATTTGAGTCTGTAACTACATGGAGTTCAATTATTTAAATTTTTATACTACTACATCTCCCTCTTTGCTGGCTCTTGAAATTTTAGTATGCAGCAAAGATTATTCAACTTTTTAAGAAAAATTAGTTATAATAAACTTTAATAATGAGTGATACAAAGGAGTGATTACAATACCTAACATTTAAGTCTATTAAACACCTAATTCAACTTTTAATGCATAAGACATGAGCTTTATTTACATATATAAAGCATTTGCATCTTTACCTCCTTTTAAGAACTTTTTAATTGAAGTACACTGCAGTGTCACATTATTTAAGTTTCAGGTATGCATCACTGAAAACCAACAAGCATATTTACATCAGTGAGTTCAGGGTCCACACATTTACTAGCATGTTAATTTCTGAATATATCTAAGCACTTTTCCTTAGAACATCAGTAATTTCTTGCCAGCAGTAAAAAACTATTTTATTTCAAAGTTATATTTTGTATCACACAATTAAAGGGGGAAAAAATGGCAATTAAACTAGGACACTGCCTTAAAGATACTCTATATGCATCAGAGGCATCCTTCCTCTGAGAAAGCTGGCCTCTTCTCCAGGCTTCAAAAGCCCTGCTTGATGTTTATGACAAACTCTTTTTTTTTTTTTTTCAAACGTTATCTCTGGAACAAAAAGCAACAGCTTCATCTACCAGTATCTTCCTTCCTTAGGTTCCATACACTTGGTTGTCACATTGAACATATGAGGGTAGTCACACAGCCAACAAAGAATATGTGGTTACATGAATACTAAATTCATGTCCAACTGCTTTATTTCACTGTACTTGTGCTCATACAGTAACATTTTCATTGACATAAAATTTACATAAAACAAAATTCACACAGAGATGAGTTTTGATAACTGATAGTAATTGCTTCATAATAATCACCACCTGGTGTAATAACCACTTTAATTGAATATACAGAATATCCACATCAAGCCAGGAATGTTACCTTACGCACCTTTCAGTCTATCCTGGCCCTACCTCCCTCAATAAACAACTGTTATTTTGTCTCCCATCACTATACTTCCACAATATCCATTAGTATTACCTGTTTTAGAAATTTGTATACACGGAATCACACTGGATGTTTCTTTTGTGCCTGACTTCATCCAATTTAATGATTCCGATATTTACCCATGTTGTTGCGGCATTTGGTCATTCTATTTTATTGCTAAGTAGAATTCTACTATATAAACATGACACATTTTGTTAATACATTCCCATATGATGGGCATTGGAATGGCTCCAAAAATTGCTATTATATAGCCATTTTTAAATAATATATTTTTAAAAAACCTACTACAAACATTTGGGTTTGTGGTTCCCCCCCCCCCTTTGGTGGGCATATTTTCCCTTTTTTTTCTATGAATATTCATGAGAACTCAAGGAAGTTGAATAAAGTACAGAGAACATCTTAAAAGGGATCTCTGAGCTAGTTAACAAGAACTATGAAATTCCTGTGACCAAAGAACAAGAAAAGACATGAACCTGAAGAAATTAGAATAATTCTGCAGATTTCATCCATGGAAGAAGGCACTTACAAAGTAAATATATTTATGGTTTTTTTACTACATTTTACTAGGTTCATGTATAGGAAATGAAGTCCAAATTCTGTTCAATGTAGAAAGGAATCTAATAAAAGCTCCTATGTTTAAAAATTCCAACTCAGAGGTTAAGTTTGGTATGATAAACTATAAATAAACCAATACCCATCATTTTTCCTCTCCCCACTCTCCCAGTACTAATTGACACCATGGCAACTGCAAGGAAAATCAAACCACAGAATCATAAATTGGAGTTCACTTAGATTTGTGCCAACAATTAACAACCCTGGCCAAAAGATAAGTTCAGCAACAAAGACACAGTCAAACTTGGCTATTAAGAGTTAAGGAAGGATTTTTGCTGCAAGTACTATGAAGTAATTACTATTTTTCTACTGCAATTGCTAACCTGGAGGAGGCTAGAAGTGGGTGTTGTGGGGAAGGAAGCTACTTTCTTGAGTCAAAGGAACTCCTGATTACATAGTTTTGGTGCTGAGTCCAGTTTTATCATAAGCAAGAACATTTAGTTACAAGGAATCAATACATCATTTTTTGATAAAATGACTGAGTTGGTTTTTACAACTAAAAGTTACAGCTTACAATTATCAAACACAACCAGAATGACACAATTCACTTATACTGAATGGATTATATGTCATTTTAGAAATGTTTTGATATCCACTGATTCATTCATTATTTACCATTTACTTACTCTATTGTAAAGTGTGATAAGATGAAAGTTAGTACTGTGCAAACAGTTACAGTCTGCTGTAAGAACTTTATTAGAATTGTCAAAGAATAAAAAGCAAATATGTTATCAATACAGGAAACCAAGTTGCAATCGTATTTTAAAAGTTTTCCCTTTTCCTAAAAAAAGAAGTTGAAATTTGAGGGCAAAAATGAACAGTACCTAGAGGTCAAAAACCATAAACAATTTAAAATGATGTCACCAAGTAATGTTCCAAGTGCTTAGCAGACATCCCCTACACCTTACTCTGAAACACAAAGAATTTCCACATAAAAATATTTCATAGAAAGGGAAAACAAATGAGCAAATGAACAAACATTCAAATGAATAGTAAAAACTAGGGAAAAGAGGTATCATGAATGAAAAGCAATAAAAAGGCAACT
Organism: Uropsilus gracilis; assembly: GCA_004024945.1. NCBI lineage: Eukaryota > Metazoa > Chordata > Mammalia > Eulipotyphla > Talpidae > Uropsilus > Uropsilus gracilis. Next base: position 8,388 of record PVHY01013382.1, read on the forward strand.
TCAAGTGATAGAATCATAAAAGACTAGAGCTTATAAGACAAAGCAGTGAATATTAAAAGGGGAAAAAAATTTAAAAGATCAAAGATGTCGGAGAAAAAAATAGAACCAATCTAAATTTTAAAATGCAATTTGTAAACTGCACACCTCCCCCCCCAAAAAATAGCAAATAAAAGTTAAACCTAAAGAAGTTATCAAGAATGCTGATAAACAGAAGAAAGCAAAATTATTTAAAAGACATGGAAGATGAAATCAAGTCTGAGGTTTATGTCATTTATTGTTCCAGAGAGATGGAGAGGAAAAATGGGGATGGGGGGAGGAATAGAGGTAATAATTAAAGAGGAAAGGGTGAAGACTTTCTGAACTAATGAAAAACACAAATAGAATTTAATTCCAGTGAATACCAACGTGATAAATAAGTCTAGTAGATATACCAGATAAACACATCTGAAATGTAACCAAGTAACAAAGTAATTGGATAAAGCATATTTTCTTCATAGGATTTATTATCAGACCAGCAACTCACCTTTCATCATCATCAACAGAAGCTAGGAAATAGTGCAGTATCTTCAATGTGATCAGGGAAAAGAAAAAAAAATAGGAAGCTCCCATATTTTCCAATGTGGCTGAATCATTTTGGATTGCTGTGGCTGCTGGGAACTATTTACAGTCAATCTGCTTCTTCCTCAGGCCTCAAACAGTTTTCACATGTATTTCTCATACAGTATTTCACTAATGCAAGGGGAACCCTCTGCATTCTTCAAGGTGTTCTCTTTATGCAACTCTCCTCTTCAAAAGTCTTTCCTGTGAGTCTACTGTCATGGCCAAATCACAAGTGCTATCTAATCAGTTTATCTTAAGTAAATTTTACTAAAACTTCTCTCATAATCATGCTTATAAGCGTCATTCTGTTACGTATTAAAAGGTACAGTGGATTTTATTTTGTTTTTGTTTCATTACTTATTGAAGGACTAGAAAATTAAAGAATCCTCAATTTTACATAAAACCAAACAGAACTTATGCCAACATGAGTTATGGGTTACAGCCAGTACTATAATTGTGTGGAGGAGGTTTCAATTATGCATTAATTACAAAGCAAAGCCTCCAGCTGACTCACACGGTAGGGGAGATGTCAGTTGCAAGAGGTGTTGAACAATAAAGGGAGTGTTTTAAACTTAGAAGAAAAATTAGGCAGGGGCTATCCTAAAATGTGATCTGTTGAACTGTTAGGCTTGTTGTGGTAAGGCAAAGGAAAAGACACTAAAATTTACTTTCTGGTAAATTTATACTATTTACTATACTCTATTATGAAATAATAATATTAAGTACTAAATTTCTAATATATTCAGATGAAAACTATAAGGGTTCTACAGATAAGATTTTTTATTAATTCTTCAAAATGTTACTATGAATTTCAGGTATTAATCAGGTATTAATAAAAAAATCATGTCAGTTACTAAATTTTGCGGGAACTGGATAATACAAAGGTTGCAAACCATAAAAGCCAACAAGTGAGAAAGAGCCTTAAAAATAACCTGATCAAATTATATTAAGTGGGGGTGGGGGGAACTATCAATTATAATGACACCATATGGAAAGTAAAATCAAGTCCCAGGTGCAGGTATGACTATCACAAACCTAAAATAAAATTTTAATTTAAAGAAAACATGCACTTAATGTATCCACAGCTTGAACAAATGTACACAAATACATACAAATACACGATTTGAATTTCAGGTAAGCAAGACTAGCATTCTCCAATGTTCTCAAATACCACCCCATGCCTAGCTATAAACTTTATTACATAAATATTATTTTAAATACACACACACAGGCACATATAAACAAATGACTAAAAAGTTCATTCTCTGAGAAGTTCAATTACAAAAACTGGGTACCAGATTTCAAAACACAGAAGACACATAAACTGTCACAAAACAAAAACCAAAAGAGATGTATGCCTTATTTTACAAAATTAAAATAATGGGAAAACTATTCTTCTGCATGGATTTAGAGAGCTAAAAGAGTGTGAATGCTAAAACGTTCTACTTCTTAAAAGCAATGAATGAAATCCATTTTTGTGTGGGCTTACCACCAGTGTCTCAGTTATCAAATCTATTTCAAGCGGTGGGTCAAAATTATTCTATTTCTTATTCATCCAAGTGCAGATTACTTAAAGGAATCTCACCAGGTAGGACAGTCAATCAAATGATCTACAACAACGCCAGAATACTAAATTTCACTATAAAAACCTAGTAAAACATAAAAATTCTCTCCATGCTGTTAAATGGGGAAAATTTCACTGAAAATTTCTTTCAGATGCACTAAAGAAAACATTTTTCATTTACAGATATACTTGTAAGTACCAGGTGACACAATTTTTGTAGAGCTGTTTAAGCTAGTAGTACTTAAGAGTCAATTCTGCATTTGGTAAAAAGTGAAATCAGCAAAAACTACAACTTAATTTGCTTCCCATTTTTAATTAGCTGTAAGTTATTTAGAGGCAATATGATTTTCTTCTTGGAAATGAGATGGCTTTTATTCTTTGAGAATATGTACAATAAAGTTTTGGTTAGGAGAAAGACAAAATTTGCAAGCTCACCATAGATATGAGAATAAAGGATAGAAAAGATGGATAATGGATAATACAGTGGTGGGAGAATTATAGGGACAACACCCGAGGGAAGAAAACAATGCCCAAAACTTAACAAGGTAAGAAAATAGATCATTTTAAAAAAAAAGAATCCTCCTTAGAATTATACTGAGAAGGAAGACAGTACAGTCACATTTTTCTTTATGACATTATGTTACTGAGTGAAAATAGTTTCCTCATTATCACTAAAACATTAAACATTTAACAAGAATATTCAATTAAATTATACTGTTAAGATTATTCAAATAAAAAATGTTACTGCAGTGGGGTGGAAAGTATGTTATTGTAACTAACAGTGAATATAAGGTCTTGAACTTGGGAGAAGAGTTTGCTTTGTTATTTTCCCAAGACTAGCAGATTCAAAATAAAACCCAATTTCTTAATCTGAATGTTTGAAAGAATCTTTGCTCTCCAAAGGATAAAACAACTAAACCTCTATCACTGGAAAACTGGTGGTGTTTCCAACTCTGCAACTACCAGAAAAATCTTTAAGGTTACCTTTCAACATTTTCACTGTGAACAAGAGTAGGTAGCTGTATTCTACATTCCTTTCTCTATCTCCAATTCAAGAAAATCCTAAATTTCAAAAAAATTTTACATTGTAAAAACATTACTCAGTATGCTGTCATTAGCATGGCTCTGTGAGAGGATTTAAGTATGATTTGTAATGGATGTCTCATAGATTAACTCATTTCTAATGGGTATATTCCAATGAAATGGTTTTCATTTTTAACCACCCGCAGATAAAACTCAAACAGCTATGCATGCTGTCTGATGCACAATGGTAGTAGACTATGGGTGCTTCAGTGGTAGGTGCACTCAGGTAATAACATCTGAACAGTGATCCTAAACTTCCAAATACCAATAACAATATAAATCAATGTTGAAAAAAAGAAAAAAAGAAAAAGTGCTGCTGTCTGAACAAAGTACTTCCCAGACTGATGGTTATTAAAAGCTGACTTAATCTTACAAACTTCAGTTATAATAATGTACTGTAACAAATTTTTTAAGAACTCTACCACTATAAACAATTCCTAGAAAAAATGTAACACACACCCAGAAACATTAAGATGCGCTAGAAAGAAAATATTCATAGGCCCAAAATCCCTGCTGCCAAGAGTAATAAAATGGAAAAAGGGATACATCTTCCCACACAACAAAGGAAACAACGGCCCTAAAACAGGAACCTTGGATTAGTTGTACAATCAACAAAAAGATTAATTAGGAAAATTCCAAGTAAGTGTTAAAGAAGCATATTCATTTTGATCTGATCTAGAGTATAGAAGGAAAAGAAAAGGGCTCTTGTAATTTGTCATCAAAGGACTAATTGCTATGTCACTCAAATTTGATGTGAATTTGAATTTATAATCAAACTCCAAATAGAAAACCCAAAACAAAGCAATTCATATAAAAATTAATACAATATCCTTTCCACTAGAATTTTAGCTAGACTGAAGGATTTCCACTAAAAGACCAGAGACAAAACAATATATAAAGTCTGGAAATTATATTTCAGACAAGCTGTGAGATCTATAACACAAAATCTGAAATGTTGTTTTCTCCCATAAAAAAACGCGAACCACTAACTACTTATTTTGGTAACTCCATGTCCTATGAAAAGAGCAATTTGACAAATTACTTACTTTAGGTCTTGTAAAAGGTCCTTTGCATTGAGCATGGTTATTAAAGAGGTGGTAGCTGCAGGAATTATAATAATGGGTGTTCGAGAGCCTATAAAGACAAAATTTTGAAGGTAGCAAATACATTATTATCAAAATGAATTATAGCTACTTTTCTCAACTAAAAGTTACAAATTTGCAAATGAATAGCCTTAAATCTTAAATCTAATACTGTTAAATCTAATACTGTTAAGTCAATGGTGAGTGAAAATATTTAATAATCAGTACAACCTGAACACTAGTAAGAATGGTTATCAAACACATACATTTGACATAACTCCATTAAACTTTACTTTTGAAATGAAGTTTAGAATCATAAGCATTATCTCACCTTTCTTCTGATTTGGGGGAGGCCTTGCTTGAGAAACTATAAGAAACAAAACAACCTTTTGAGTGCTACAAAAATCACAATCTTAATTTTCAACTTTAAAAAACAAACAAGACCAAAAATTATTTGTATTTATGTTATGACCAGTTATAAAATTAAAGAATGTGTAATTATTCCTCAGTTTCAGAAAACATTGAGTGAAATATCTTAGTCCTACAAGAATGTTATCATAAGAATTGCAAATTAGACCACATACACTGCAAGGCACTTATGGATATTAAGGTCTAGCAAAGTAATTAATTTCTGAATTGATTACCATTATGATAAATATAAAACCAGTATTATATAAAAGCCTAACACCAGGAGAGTGCTGCATGAAGAAAATATGTTCGTTCAACCATTTAGGAGGAATCCTTAGCAGTTAATACCTAAAATATTTACTTATTCATTTTCTCTCCTATTAAAAAATTTTTCTTTGTTCATTTATTAGATGGGAAAATTATATGCAGTGAATGATGTGAAGGCTTAGTATATGCCTGGCATATGGAATCACCTATAATATTTTACCTGAAAATGTATAACATAAAAATACCAGTATTCCTATCTTTTCATTATGTGTATATACAGAGAGTTTAAAATACACATAAATATTTGCTGGCTTCAGATAGTATTATCAGCTAAGTTCAATATCACTACATTTTAAGATAAAAACTGCCATAAATTCAATTTCACTTTTATTAATATAAAAAATACTGTCTTCAATGTACTATGTGCTATATTTGAAAACTTTTTAATTAAAAAAAATTAAGAGACTGAAATTTTATCTCCATCCCAATTCTTAAAAACAGACGTCAATTCCAAAGGGAAGCAGTTTCAGAATGTGCACTAAATTTTAAAGGAAACATAAAGCAACATTTTAATTAATACCTCCTACTATTTTGTATTAGTTAATTCACTGTAATAAACTATCAACAAGCCCAGGAGCATGATACTTCCAGTCACATAAATCACAGAACAAGATATATACAAGTTAACAAATGTTCATATTTCTTACTACAGCATTCTCATCTCTCTTCTCATGCTGAGGGGAAAAAAATAAAATTTTCTGACATTAATTTTAGAAGACTATCGATAACATTTGACTAGCTTGATCGTATTACTTGTAATCTAATACAGTCTCTGTAAACACTGAACAAGTATGTGTTGCAAGGATAAAGGAATGAGGCATGGATAGACACATGGATAACAAGAAAGAGGAGTTCCTACAAGAACGACTAAACGGGAAGAAAACATCTGAATGAAATTCCATAGATTCAGTAAGAGAATCCACAATTGACTCAGGTTATTTGGAAGAGTCACTAAAATCAAAATGAAGAAGAATCAATCAAAAAAAGAAAAAACATAAAAACACAGATACTAGGAATAAAAAATTAAGTGTGGTTTTTAAAAAATATATAAACAGGTTTCCTGGTAAGGGCACCAAGGTAGGGACACTGAGAACACACATAACCCATGATAAATCTGATATATAGTGGGAGGGGAAAATCTTAACACAACTGTATGTGATGAAGAGGTTAAGGCAAGACACTATACTCAGAAGAATTCAATTCCTATACCCATTTTGCCACTACCTGTGCTAATTACCCTGAAAAAGACTGGCCATTTAGTGCCACTTGTCCTCACCTGTAGAACACAATTCCTATATTTTAATAGTTATAAGAATGCTTAAAACAAAGAAACCTGAATCTTTAGCCAATTGTTGACACATATTTACCATTTACTGAACCTTGAGGTTATCCCTAAAGCTAACAGCTACTGCTTCTATTACCACTGCTTTCATTATGTGATGATTGCCAATTTACAAGCAGAGAAGTAATCATGATTCCTGTGTTTGATTTCAAATATGTTAACACATAGATACTTATTCAGCACCTATATAAAAGGTACGCTACTAAGTTCTCATGATAAATAAAACAAATAATCTTTGCCCTCAAAGTGGTTTCAGTAAAGTAAGGAAGTCTGACCATAAGTAAGCAATCAGAAACACACAAATAAATCTGAACAGGTAACATTAAGAAACTAAACTGTACACTGACAGAAAAGTGCCAGTTAGAATGTTTTGAAAAAGCCTTCCAAAGAAAGTGGCAGTTTAAAGTGAGATTTATAGCATAAAAAGGAAACTAACTTGCAAAGAACAAGTGGACAAACAGACTGGGTAAGAGTAATAATGTGGGTAAATGCCAGAGACCTGAAGAAACTGTTGTGTTTAAAAACTGAAAGGTAAAAAAGAATGTGTGACAGGCAATGAGGTCAAAAATATATGCAAGGATCAATGTACATTGGGTTTTCCTAGCAATGTTAAGTTTGTATTTAAGTGCCACTACAAAAACCTAACTTTTAAACCAGGAAGTGACATGATTTGATACATAACTTCTATAAGGTAAAAGCAATGAACTTAGAAAAGGGATCAAAAGTACCAGTCTAAAAATATAAAACTCATTTAGGATTATCCACAATAGTCTACTGTGTTGCTCAAATTATGTGTGCTAAGGATGATAAGTTTTGTTTTTAAATTTCCAATTCAAGCTCCACTAAATAAGTCAGTAATAATGAATTGCTAGAAAAAAGATCACGCAGTAGGATGTTGTGAGAATATGTACTCCCCTGGTATGTACCCTGTTGAAGAGCAGAAACAGGCTACAAAGTAACACTTCAATATGCATTGGTCTGAGGAAATGATGCTTTAGAATTGAGCTGTGGAAGTGGAGATAAAGAGAAAATTGAGGCACATGAAACATGAAAAAGATGGAAGTGGGGCACAGAATAGATAAATGTGACAGAACTTGCTGACATTAAACAAATGTAAAGAATGAAGAAGAACTCAAGTTCTGGGTTTAAGAGTTGATGGCAGTGCTGTTTATTCATGAAGATCAGTGTGGAGTAAGACATTCTGAAAAAACATATTGGAACAAAGGAAATTTTAAGATGTCTTAAGTTTTAAGCTGCCTACAGTATATCCAAATGTGAAACAGAAAGTTAATCAAAGACAGCAAAGATTAAAATCTAAATTGGAGATACAAACTTGGAAATCATCAGCACACAGATTTGACATTAAGAAATGAGTTATTCAAGTTATAAATTGGATTACTGAATAGCTTAAGAAATCAATTTAGAATATACAAGGGGTTAGCTTTCATAAAAACAATAAACAGATAAATTAGAACTACAGTCCACCTACTCATTTCAGGGGATTAATGAGACAGAAGTAAATAATTAATGCTAAAGAAGTGAAGTATGTATTGTGTACACATTAGAAAGAGGTTGAAGGAGCAAGGATCAGTGCAAGAGATTCATCTAGTTATGAAAAAACCAAAGTCCAGGACTGTGTTTATGAAAGGTTTTTGCTTAGCAATTCATTGGATGTTGTTAGGGATGTTTTTAAGTGGAGCATAATTGTAAACACTTTCAAACATTAAATTTACCCATGGACTTGCCTGTTGCCAAGTTTTTGGTGATTTTTTTTTAAGTCATGAGGAATGAGTTTCTTCATTAAAGGAAAGCAGAAAGGTGATTCAACCCATTTCCAAATGATTCGAACCCTAACAGTAGCATAAATCTACACAATCTTTGACCTATTTATATAGCACCACACATTTAGTGCATTCATACCTTTTACAGACAGTGCTCTCAACCAAATATACTTAACACTTCTACAGTAGATAAAACTTCACTAATCAAGACAAAGATGACAAACTGCTAATTTGTCCCATTCAAGATCCGCTCAAATTAGATCTTATGCCAATGCATGTTAAAAACGTAAAATCTTGGGTTTTTAGAATGATTAATATGGACTGTCTGCCAATGGAAGTTCAGATAGAAAGTGAGACATGGAAGAGGGAAAAAGCTTCACAAAGATGGATATTGGAATAGTTATTTCATAAAACAGTTTAATCTGGGAGGGAGGAGTCCATCTTGGAGAAAAATTGACAAAGAGTAAAATACTGCTGAAAGCACCAAACCCTGCAACATAATTTTAGCCAAGATCATGTAACCTTAACTTTAAGGGAACTCAGTTCCCTTCACTTTATTTTATCACATACATAGCTTAGCAACTTGGTTTACTCAGGTATTAGGGCTCCTACTTACTCCTTTGTTTTCTCTGCTAAATTATTTTGAGAAAATGTGAAGCAGTGACAATTGCATATATAGCACACACAACACAGTATCAGGTTAAAATCCTCAGGTGGTGATATCTCCCCTTTTACATCATTTCTGAATTTTTCTTGATCTTCTTCAGAATGACTAGGTATAGATTCCCATCCCATTCTTCCAAAGAAAAACAATTCAACTGCCTCCCCAATACTGTAGAGGTTGCATTCTTTGGAATGCCTTCTTCCTCCACTTTTTTCTCCTTAATGAAAACAGTCTCCAGCTTCTCATAGTTTCTGGCATGGAGCACATGAAAGGCATCTGAACAATATTTAGTGACTTTAATTGTTCCTTTTACACTCATGATAGGTGTTGGTTGGATCCTCTTTATTAAAAATTGTTCCATGGTGCTATCATCTCAAATAAATTATTATACACAATGTACTCCATTATATTATGACTGATAAAAGCATTCCCTCTCAAAAACAAGACAAAAAAATTTTAACAAACCCAGAGTTACTTAAAAGTAAACACTAATCATGTCAAAATCTAAACATGTAGATCCAGGACAAAATGAAACAGCCTGCAAAACCATCCCAGTATAAGCCACATATAATCTTAATAGCATACTCTTAAAGTGGTTTGTGAAATAATATGTATAATCTAAACAATATGTATAATTTTTGGAATTGATTGGTCTATAAAAATAAAGATACCCAAATCTGCACTGTTTATACTGGTAAATGTAGAAGATAACAAAGAAGATACTTTGTTAAATTTTTCCTATACTTTCCTGATGATTTTCTAATTCTTCATAGTTATTTTCAACATCAGGTATTAGGCTCTAAAAAGTAAAAGCCAGCATAGCCAACCACTGAAATTATGCTGACTGTAAACACACACACCAAAATCAAACGTTAAACACCTAAAAAAAAAAAAAAAAATGAATGCAGTGTTGGTATCAACAAGCATTTATAGAGCAACATCTTTTTAGGTACTAAGAACATAGAAAAAAATATTTCTAAAGACATTTAAATACCTTTGCTCAGCATACATTTTAAGGAAGTGACTGTAAAACATTATATGCTCAACAACATAGACATCTGAAAATTGTCCACTAAAATTATACTAGGTTTCTACAGGAATAAAAAAGTCACATTTGCACATATTATCGTGGAACTCAAACAAGGAATCAGTGAGGGAATGACTATATAAATAGCTTTCAAAATGTTTTCCTAAAATCTCAAAAATATTTTCTTAAAATTTTTACCTCTTCAACTATTTATTTAAGTAAATGTTCTTATGGTGGTATCAATTTTTCCATGCCCTTATAGATATAGACGCACACAGAAGAGGCATTATTTCCCAATAAACTAAAACTTCTAAGCAGCAAAAATAAGTAAATTACCATTAAATGAAAAGACACTGTAACAAATGGGAGAAAATATCTGTAACATCATACATCCCAAAAGGGGTGTAGGCAAAATTTACAAAGAAATCACACAAAAAGCCCTAAGAAAAAACCATGCCTCACCCACTCAGCCCCCGCCCCCCCCAAAAAAACCACACAGAAGAGCCAGTTCTCCACACAGAAAACCACACAGAAGAGATAGTTCTCCACAGGAGACACAGATGTGGCCATAGGCACATGAAAAAATGCTCATCGACACTTAGAGGGGAAACACAAATAAAATCTACAATGAGCCACTACTTCACACCTCTGAGAATGGCCTATGTTAAAAAGACCAGAAACAAAGATGTGAAGAAAAAGGAACCCTCATATACTGTTAGTGGGGATGTAGGCTGGTCCAGCCCCTATGGAAAACAGGAACATTTCGCAAAATATTAGAAATGAATCTACCTTATGACCCAGCAATTTCACACCTAGAAGATTACCAGGAGAATGAATGTAAAAACAATTTGAAGGAATATACGCACTCCTGTTGCTCAATACAGCATTACTTGCGGTATCTAAGCTATATAAACAGTGTAGTGCCCAACCACAGATAGGTAGATTAGGAAGATGTGATATACATACACAATGGAATACAACAAAGTCACACATTCAAAGAAAAAATTTTAATGCAATTCTGCCTTTTGCTACAACATGAATAAACTGACATGTATTATGTTAAGTGAAAAAAAATCAGAAGGATGACAGACACTGTATTATCTCACTCATATGTAGAATATAAACAAATGAAACAAAGGAAAAGACAAAATTAAACCAAAAAAAAAAAATTTCCTTGAAAACTGACTACAGAATTGAGGCTACAAAGAAGGAGAGTGTGGGAGTGAAACACAATGAACTTTGGTGAAAGACTATGGATACCTTAGTGGTGGAAATTGTGTGGTGTGAATTCATCCCTCTGAAACATATACAGTGCTGTAATCCAGCGTTATGTCAATCAGAAAATATTCCATTAAAAGAAGAAAATAACATAAAAATGCTGGCTGCAAGTTAGTTGCTACTGCCTGGCATCATAAAAATATCGTATGCTGGTTTCTACTGAACACTCAAGACTTTCAAATGACCACAAAGTTCAAAAAAAGTCAAACTACTTTAGAAGACATTGTTCAGAAGCATAGATCTATATAGCCTATTTTATCAACAACCTCTGTACATAAACTGGTGAAAATACTATAGTAAACAGTATTACAAAGTTGTTATTTGTTCAAATGTAGTACAGGAAAATAGTAAGTTTCATTTTAACTTTGTTTTTTTTCTAAGACATAAGGATTTGTTAATGATGCTCAATGAAGCTTAGCAGTGTTTTCTGTATATGATCACAAATTTGAGATCTGCTTAAGCAATATTAAGGGAAAAATTTAATATTTTAAAGTAAGATCTCAATTCCTTCAAAGCAATATACATCTCAGAAAACTTTCACTCTTGTGATCATTTATAAAAAACAAAAAGTTTTATACTTTTACCTGGTCTTGGAACTGGTTGTGCAGCAGGAGTCTGAGTCTTACGAGCTGATGCACCCTCCTTAAAAGAATAAATATTGACAGATGACATCAGAATTCCACTCTACAGTAAACACTTTCAATTTATTGCACAGAAATACCATATATCTTCTCTCATTTAGTCACTCTACTGAACATGTTATGATCACAAGAAGTTTATAAAAAAAACCTTCCGATCTTGTACACAATCACTCAAAAAATCATAACGGGAATCTTTAGTGGAAAATAAACAGAATTTGTTGCAATAGTCACTGTAAGATATACAATTTTCAAATATTCAATAATTTGCTTAATTGTTGACAATTTTAACATTCTCAGAAATCTCATTACCTGTTTTAAAATCAAGTCAATCTTTTCTCCTTAAACATTCTCAAGATGAGTAAGTAAAGGATATATAACCTCCAGTTAGAAAGATGTAAGCAATATTATTTCCAAGTGATTTTTAAAAAATCACAAACATTTCAATTGGATATCTTTAACTTTTTCAGAGAAAATAGCCACACTTACAAAGATGAGATCTGTTAGAGATAAGAGTAGTTGAAAATATCTTTAAAATTGAGTAACATATTTCAAATAATTACTAACCACAAAAAAACAAAAAATACATTGTGTTTAAGTATGTCAATTATATACTCAGAAGAGGATGTCTCTGAAAAGCTTAAGATACTTTAAAAGGTATCTTTCATGCAACAGTTTCAGTAATATTCAAACTAACTTTCACAAAAACATTTTCTTTAAAAAAAGAGAAAAAACACTTTGTATAGATAATTTGCAAATGTAAATTTCAAAACAATTGACTTCATGGGGATTTTACACTAGCTATCCTCAAATGAAGGAAATGAGAAAATTATGAGTAAGTTACAAGGATCCCCAATAAAAATGAATATTAAAACTATAAACATAAATCAGAGAAATACTGCTAAATAATATTAATTTTAATTATATACATTCTGGGACCCAAATGAAATTTTGCTATTTGCAGCTAGAACAAAAAGGGAGAAGAAGGTATGGTATGCCAAGCAAATTAAATCAGAACAACAAATGCCTGATGATTTCACTTGTATGTAAATAGAAAGAAAGAAAACAAAGGGACAAACCAAAAGCAACCCTTGAGACCTGTAGAAGGGGAAAGCAGGCAGAAAGCAAAATGGTGGAGGGGAGTACAATTACAGATGTCTAGTAGTGGGCATAGTGCAAAAACATATCTGAAGAGATGCGAACACTACTATATTCCTAAATCATACATAGTGTAGTAAACCAACACATTACCTTGGTAAAGAGACAATTCTAAAATAAATAAAAACCAACCAAGAAAGAGGGGGAAGGAGACTGGATAGTTCAAATTAGAGGTAATTGTAATTAGAAAATACACAGTGAACTTTGAAGATTAAATACAAAAAAACTTAAGTATTTCATTTAGACCTTCTTGTATTAATAGCATACATAAATGACATATTGGATCTACCTGATTAAAATTACGGAATTAATTTTAAAAGAAATCTGAGGTTTGCACATATTAAAATCATTTGGGATAATAGGCCATCCAAGAGGATTATTTTCAACAGAGTGGTACGTATAGCATTCAGTTAAAATGTCAAAACACAAATTTTATTGGCAGAAACAAGGTCAACTACCAAGACCTCTTAGAAGACCACAAGTGCTCAAACACATAGGCACCTGAGGGCAGCATAAGCAGAATACCATCTTCTAGTATTTTCATTATTGTGCATTTATAGTTACATATTGGTGGTATTTAAAACTGACTCAAAACGGATGCTTGTTTCATGGATGTGCTAAACCTGCAAAAATTTATAGGTTTACTTATGATTTTTTCCTCCAAGAAAATTTATGCAAAATTTTAAATGTAAAAAAAGAGTGAGTTATTACAGAGGAGAGCATATTAAACTTTTAACTTCAGTATAATGTGTTCAGATTTTCTCACTATATTTTCCTCTAAGTTCATGTTAGGAGTGTGACTGTTTTGTTCACTGTAAATTCGATAAAAGAACACAGTAGACACAAAAACAGTTTTCTGTACTGAACTGAATAAAGATTTTAAAGTTAGAAGCCAAGCGCCAGTAATTAAACAGAAATTAAAGAGACTTTACCTATTTATCCCATGTTTCTGCACAGAGAAAAATCAGCTTAACAATATATAATAAAATTTAACTATATTACTTTTAAATTCTTATATGTATATACTGACATGAGATGTAGCTTATAACGGAAATGAGACAGCAAACAGAACAATTAGCTTATACATATGAAGACATTTCTGTCAAAATGTGACTACAATGTTGGCTGGATCCAAATCAGCATCCTATTATTTTAAATAGAACAAGGCTAAGTTCAAAAGCAATGGAATTTGTACATATTAAGAGAACCATCCAAACCAAAATGAACTGACCAGTATGCTACACAAAGATTATGGCTTTACTATATGGGTCACCCAAAGGTAACAAGCAATCTAAGCAATGTTTACTCTTTAAAGAATATTTCCTTTATAAATTATAACAAGTATGTATTTTAGTTTACTTTTCAGTAAATTCAATACATCTTTTTAAATATCAATAACGGCTACTTTCCACTTGCCAAGAAAACAATCTTTTCCGGATGACCCTCTCTCACTCTAAACCATTCCTTTACCACAATAAGTTCTAGCCCCAATGGTCAATGGGGATGGTATAGGTCCTAACCTAGCATTTATTTGAGAAATTAGTGCTACTTATTAGGCCACTAGTCACAGGAATCCAAGAAGTAAACCTGAAATTTCAGATAACTCTGTCTTTTGACTTACAGAAAAAAAAAAAAAAAAGGCCATTTACAGAGCAGCATGAAGCTAGCAGTCAAGAAAAGCAGTGAAAGATAATACCCTTTATAACACTACGCCTAGCTGTAATGGCCTTCATTACACCCCTAACGCTTGTAGACTATATGTGTCATTAGAATCCCTGATCTCATCATTCCATGTACCTCACAAGCTTTTCTCATCATACATTAGCCATTTCTATTAGTCTTAACAGTTTTACTTTACTTCATCTTCTTGAATTTAATGAAAATTCAAGTTACCAAAGTCACAAACTGCAACATGCATGAAAACATTAAACAATTCATGATCTTGACTGTGAGTTTAGTTGTGCAAAAACTTGATAAAGACTTGTAAGAAAGTGAAGACTGGTGGAGTGCAGCAACTGATAATGAAAGATGGTCCAGAATGACACCCTTGTAAGAACATATAAAAACCCCAATGCCACAGAGACAGAGTGGTGTCTGAGACCGGCTTGAATGTACTTGCTCACTACCTCTGGATTTTACCCTGGTCTTCAGCCATGAGCTTCTCCCTTGGCAATACCTACTGCGTAACCATCTGTCAATCAGGCTTCAAGACTCTAAGGATCTCCCTTGGCAATACCTACTGCATAACCATCTGTCAATCAGGCTTCAAGATTCTAAGGATCTCCATGACCATGTAATAATGACACTGGCAGTGTATCTGACTAAGACATGTGCAGTGACTTCAGTCATGAGGTACTTTGAGAATCTGGGGTTGGTTTACCCCTTGAAGCAAAATAAAATTGTCTTTTAGAGTCAACCTTCTACTGTAGCTTGCTCCTTGCCCACAACACAAATGTAACTGCTTAATTATGCAAAAATGCAAAAATATGGACACACACGAACACAAACAGCTATGCAGGTATGACAAAACATTGACTATGAGTGCCCTGAAATAAAACTGGGGAGATTTTTGTTAATCATGTCATTAGTTTATGGTCGTTGCTAGAACTCCCTAGCCAATGCTATGGGACAAAAGCACATTTTAGTTTGATATGCTTTACGTGTGGGGGGCAGGGGAGTGTTTGTACAGAAGGCACTGCATAAAGGACCTCAGATACTGTAAGCAATCCCAACATCCTTTGAAGAGACAGGTATAAAGCAGTTTTTCAAAGGCTAACAGAAGTACATTTGGCATATATTATGAAACAGGAACAATGCTTTCAATTTTATGGAACAGAGTGACAATTTCATACATTTAAAAATGTTTGGATTGGGGTGAAAAAAATACTATCCAGTTAGGAAAAGAACAGTATCAGCACAACAACTCAAAGAGCTGACAAGTTGTGTTAACTGGAGAGGAAAACCTGCTTTCTCTTGAAAAGTCAGAAGCATTACAATTCTACCAAGACTTGAGGCATTCTGGAAAAAAAAAATAACTAAATTAAAATGAAACATTAAACACTGATAGAATCATATTTGTAACATATAACAAGTGAACAAGGTATTCTCTTTATAATCCTCACTTAACTGATTTTCTTTTACAAAGGAAGTCATCTAATTATTCTGGTAAGAAGATAAAACAATGGTACTGAGGACTTGGGCAACTAGGAAATAAAGCCAAAATGTAATAACCTTAGGGGAAAAAAAAAACTAGTAACAAGTGTTCAGTATGAAACAGAACATTGTAATGTTTACCACTGCTATTTATATGAAACTTAAGTAGTGAAATTCTAAACAAAGCAACTATACAGACATAAATGCAGACCCTGAAGTTTATGGTCTACATTTCTGACTACAAATGACAGCAAAGTTACATTTTAAAAACTATTAACTAAACCCTTGTGTGATATTAATAAATCAATAAAAATTAATTTATTGATTTTTGTAATAAATTAATAAATAAAATTAATAATAATTAATTTTTAATTAATAAAAATTAATTTATTCCTATAAAATTTTGACTTGATCTTTGTACACCAAAGCATTTGGATTTTAAGTCTCTGAATTTTTCAATACACTGAACAAGTCACTTCAGTATTTTGTTTTAGAAGGAAACTGCAACTCTTAACTAACTACAATGATGCTGAAAAATAAAAGATTTCGGAAACAAACTCCAACACAAATGATGGACAAAATTTATCTTTCTAGACTTGTTACACCCAGAGGTATATGTTTCCAATGTTTGCCAACAAAGAAATTATATATTTAAAGTATCACACTTACCTATAAAATACATAGATTCACTACAACTATGAAAGTTCTCATTAAATCCTCTAATTCTATATTTACTGTCTGCTTCTCCCAACCAGAGTGGTAAGCTACTTGAGGTCAGGGGACATTCTGTCACACTTCAATGCCTGTTACAGAGCCAGATGCATGAAAGGTGCTTACTAAATATAGCTTAGCTGATATAAAATAAATACATTTGCCTTAAAGTTACTGATTCACCCCTGTTATAATAGCTAAACTATTTTACTCTGTTAAATGAAGATGGTAAAAATAACCATCACAAATGATGTTTGGGAGAACTAAATATTTATTCATTCCATATACATCCTCCAAGAATATTGAGTGTCAAACAAGAAATCTGGGACTGCAGAAGTATAATCAAGAGCAAGATATTACCTACCTAAGGAGGAGACCAATGAAAAAAAGAATAAAGGCTTAAAAATGAGAAATGTAATTACCACATGTATTTTAGTGATTTGTAATTTATACATACATACTGTGAAAATGTCTGTATTTAGTTCACTAACCAAAACAGTTTGGCATTTATCTTAGTTAAATCATCTCCTTTCCAAAAAAAACATTCTCAATATTTGAGAACAACAACAAAAAAAAAAAAACTAGCAAACCTATAGTCCATGGTTATCAGAATGAAGGAAAAGTAAACTTCATGATCATTTCAAGTAAAGCAGAAATATCATTTGACAAAATTTAACTTTTTTTCCCATGATTAAAATACTTCAAACTATGAATGGGAGGAAACTTCCTCAATATAAAAAAGGCTATATAAAAAAACTCAAAAAACTCATATTTTATGTCAAAAAAAACATTTTCTCTGAAGAAATAATACACCATGTGCATCATTTCTGTTGAACATAATTTAAATTCTAGAGAATGCAGTTAGACAAAAAAAATAAAAAGGATCCAAACTTGAAGGAAATGATAAAATTATGCTTGTAAATAACCTAAAGATTTATAGTTAATAAACCTACTTTAAAAACCTACTAAAGAGGTTTATAAATTCTGGAGATATTAACAAAATAAACTATAAGGATATTTACAAAAAAGAATACTGTTTACATTATCAGCAAGTAATGAGAAAAATTTATCATTTTTTATTTTATTTTTTTGTTTTGGCTCATTAAAAACTCAACAACTCACTAATACACAACTGGGGGGAGACCAGCTGGAGTGGCCAGGGAGGAGAGGTGGTGGGTGACCGCCGAGGATCACAATGATGTGATGTG
Organism: Uropsilus gracilis; assembly: GCA_004024945.1. NCBI lineage: Eukaryota > Metazoa > Chordata > Mammalia > Eulipotyphla > Talpidae > Uropsilus > Uropsilus gracilis. Next base: position 26,412 of record PVHY01013382.1, read on the forward strand.
AAATATATATATATATAAATTATTTATTAAAAAAACTCAACAACTATATTATCTGGACCATTTTATTGATTTATAGAGGATAAAATATTAGAAATTCACAAGAAATTGAAGGAATAAAAATGCAAACCAACTACCAAAGTATAATTCAGTGAAACTAAAATGATATCAAAATGAACAACACAGAGCAGTTTTTCACATATGGGAAAAATTATGACTTTTTAAACCTTGGACACACCCGAATAGTGCATCTCATATTCCTCATACCTTAGACATTACCTGCAACATAAGACTTACTCATTACAAAAAAACAAAAAACAAACAAACAAAAAAAAAAAAAAACCTGGACTCTATAAAAATTGTTTTGAGGCAATACCATGCTTAAACCTGATTTTTGTCTTGATTTTTGTTTTGATTTTTGTCTTGGTTTAACCCTTTGAGTTGGGGAGCTCATTTAATTTCTAAAATGTTGACTAATACTGTCATGCTGACAATTACTATTTTCTTGCTATGATTAATGTGCATTTCCCACCAACCTGCTAAGTTCTCTTGGGTCCTTTTTAAAAGTTAAAAAAAAAAAAAAAAGAGGGAAATGTGGAACATGGAAGCAAGTAGAGAGATGGAGCTCCTTTTATGGAACACCTCCTATCTCACTAGACCCCTCTGGCACACTAGAGGGTGGTCAATAGCCAGTCATAATAACCTGTGACACAGCTTCCTAACCTCTTTGGAATGTCCCAAGAGATATATGACCTATTAGTAAATGACTTGCCCCCAAAGGTAAATTCTTCTGTTATCATGCATCTCCACATCCTCCCTGCTGCATGTCATGATGTACACTTTGCTACTTCCTCACTGTAACTTTCCCTTGTGGGGGGATATATATATAAGGGATTTCTCAGATACATTAAAGATGGATCTGGACATGCTTCCCAGTATCCCCATTCTCTGTGGGTTAGCCTCACAGATCGCAGCAATCTCTTCCATCACTATTTCTTCTTCATTCCACATGCGACTGTTAACATTTCATATATTTGGTAAGTGTGGGTTGAATTCTGTAGGCATTCTCTAAGTTGTTTGGGGGAAAAAGGTTGAAACCTTAAAAGCCAAGCTTTACCTGCTTCCTAATCCAATATACAATTTGTCTGCTTCTTTTATATTTTTTCTACTTTACAGTTTTTTTTGTTCTCAAGACCCTACCTCACATCAGATCATAAACTATCTTTCTAAAGTTAACTACATACATTTAGAATCAAATACACCCAGTGCTCTCAGTTTTCCTCAAAAGTCTTAGAGAAAAAGATCTACTTACAACTTTAGCTTTCTTGACTTCTCTTTAAAAGTATAAAATAGAAGGCATTTTCTGATACTAAAAATTAGGTAGGTATGTTCCAATGTTTTTTTTAGGTTTCAACAGAATGCTTTGTTATTCTTTGCAATGAATTGTGCTACAATTTTTAAATACCATCAATGTGTTGGGATGCAAAGAATAGGGTGTTTAAGTGCCTGAGTTTATTCAAAGATTCTGACCTAGTGGACTCCAATACCCCTGTTAAATTCACTATACCCTCTTTATTTGTGAAATATTTTATAATACACCCCTAACAACCTGAAATGAAATATACAGATAATACAGCCCACCCAAATATGTCATTTTAAAATAGGAATCAACATCCTTACAAATAGAAAGATGTTTTGAAAAGAAATCTACAGTAATATGTATTTCAAAATCTGCTTAAGCAGATAAGAACCACAGTGAACGCTAATCATTACAATTACCTATTGACGGGGTATATTATATTGGTGAAATTACTATGACTTTAAAATTTTCAGTCTTCCCTTAATATACATTATAGTTACATTTCTAGGGGTATTCACAGTGAATGCTAAACTTTTACAAAATATAATTTGTTTCCAATTAGGTTCATTTAATTTACCAAGAACTTCTACCTATACCGTGATATTCAACAGAACTTCAGAATATGAGATTAGTTAGTTTTAGTTGTTTTCAGATATAACTCTACACAGAACAGACTGCCTTCCCTGGTCCTGTCACTAAATGCCCTTCAACTATTTTGTCAATCAAAAGATCCTCAAATTTCTAGAAATCTTCTAGAGTATTATTAGCACCAGTTTCATTTTCAAAGCTCTAAAGAGACCCTCTGAATGTACCCAGTCACAAAGGAAAGAATTAAGTTGGTGTGCCAAACTGATCTGCCACACTATGAGACTATCAAAGAACATACAAGCATGCTAGAGTATTTAACAAACTGCTCATTTCAAATATTTACGTTTTCTCTTATGATAATTAACAAAGATGTGTACAATTAAATCTGAAAATGATGCTTGAATTTAGCTGTGCTTTCAAATCAAAAGAAAGTCTTAAATAGTGAAAGTATTTGTTGCATAACTTTTGTGAAAAAACAAGAGAAAAATAAGGCAGGCAAACACTGACACTTGTGGTCACTCTGAGATCGCTAATTTACAATCGGGCTAATACCTGCTTGTGAGTTCTCAGAAAAATAAAATTGATTCATAAATCTATTGACTTCAGAGAAAAACTCTAAACTTGATAAATTCAATTTTTTTTTCAAACAGGGAAATTGCTTGCTAATATTGAGTTGCGAAAAATATGCCATTTTTCAAACCTTTTGAAAAAGATTGCATTTGATTTTGCCAAAAGAGCCAGGCGATACAAACTTCAAGGAAACATTACTATGCAAAACTGCTGATATCAATAAAACTAAAATTGGTTTATAAATAACTGTCGAATGAGTTTTCAGAGTAGTATGGTTAAATTATACCTAATCCAAAACTTCAAGTTTTCCACCAGCACTATCAAGAAAGAAATGGCTTGAAATACCTGAAAGAAATTACTTGAATTTAGGGGCCAACTACTCATTCTAAAGGACAAATAGGAATGAAGATCAATGTAAGGAAAAACAGACTGACAGCGCCCCTTTCACATTACTCAAGGATTTCCACTCATCTTCACTGAAAGAAAAGCAGCTGCCATAGGTTAAGTGTTCTCCCCACACTCCTTTTACACATTCTTTTTACCAAAGACATTCGGCTGAATTTATATAATGATAATATAATTCCATGAAATGACTTTTTTTAAACTAGTATAGTGTGAACAAATCTGAACTGATTATCATTTAATAAATCACTCAAAAAAGAATTAACAACAAGAATAGTTTTATGCCCAAGAGAAACTAAATGTTAGGTGGCATTACAAATTCTGTCTTAAAATTCTCATTTCTTAAGGGCTATTCTAGACATATGCCAGAAAATTCTAAAACCACTCTGCAGAATTTGGGCTATAACACCAGTAAAGACTACTACCTAGTTCACCATCATAGATATGCTATATAAGATTAAAAAGTAGATCTGTGCAAGTGAAAATTACAGGCATTTATAAAAAATTAAAAATAACTGCCAATATCTTAAGTCTGACAGAATTCTGTCACATTTACTAAGAAAGTGTAGTCATTGGATTCAGATGTTAAAAGAAACCATATTAGATGAAGACCTTCTACAAACTAGCCTGTCATAAGAATTATATAGCTTTCTTTATATTATTAACAAGTTGCTACAAAAGTCACAACATGATTTTTATTTCATGTATGCTCAATTTTTCTGTAATTTACTAGATAAAGTTATTAATCAGTTTAACAAACTCCGGGCACAGACTACACCTAGAATTTTAGAGTCTTATTAAAATGACAGGTGCCCTTTTTTTTCAGGACTTGATTGCTGTGTAAACACTTGCTCCAGTGCAAGAATAGCTGAGACTACATCCAGGGGAAATTTCAGCACAATACTGGAGGGAGCTACTAACCAGCATACACTTTTGAAGTCATATAATTTTGTTCAGTATCTTCATACTTTAGAACAGAAGTCCATGGTATCATTCATTTTTGTGTGTGCTAACAGTAATAGGAACTGATAAAGTTGTTGACCACAGTTTTAGAGTGTAACACTTACATGTCATGAAAATGATAAGCTTTTTTGATTATTAAATAAGAGGTTACAGAGTTGTGGACCAAAATTAAGGAAAATCAGAATCTTTGCTAGATTTGTAAACAATTTTAAAAATACCTTTTGAGTTCTTGAGCCCTCAGTTTTTATTCAATGATTGTTGCTAAAACAGTTTTTTAGATTTATTTCTGTGCTACACATATACCTATGGAGCTCTCTTTACAATCAAGATTCATAATGAATCCAGTAGGGAATCAAAAAAATTCAATTAAAAGATCTGATAAAACTGATTGATTTATATTTCCTGGAGAAAATGTATGCAATTGAACCATTTTTTGTATTCCTAAAACGATGTGCCTAACTGCAAACTTTGGAACATAGTACTTGATCAATATGTATTTGTTGAACAGTAAATAAAAATTATAAATATCCACTTATAGTTCTATGAACTGGTTATACTGTGTCAGTTCTAGAAAAAAATTCTCATCAATTATCCCCTAGTTCTTTTCATCAATGGTTAAGAACAGAGTAAGGACTGAAATAATCTTGCTTTCTCTTGCTTAATTCTCAACTATTCTTTGTCATCACTAACTATCTGATATTTGGGATAATTATTTTACAACCCTAAGTACCGGTTCCTCATCTCTGTAATGGTTATGAAAATAAAACTATTATGAGAAAAAAGTCACTTATACAACAGTCCACGTAGGCTTAGCACACAATTTAACTTTGTGTAAATAATACTAATTGGGAACTGATGCCAGCTGCACAGTTAAGTCCCATATAAGGAATTACTGATATATACTGATCTAGTAATATTCACTTCTACTTTGTAAAAGGTTATTTTAAATAGGCACTTAAGCATTACGCTATTTAGGTTTATTTATTTTATAAATATAAAATGAAGCTAAAAGGGTTGGGGGCATGTAGCATACATGAGTGGGCATAGAGATTAAATGGCAAGAAACCTCAGGTTTCATGCTCTCCTTCACAACTAACTAGAAAGTCAAAAGCTCTATGTTCTACTTTTCCCATTTATAAACTTATTAATATTCCTGTAACATTTCTAGGAATGTCACATACACTCCTAAAAAATAAAGCCATAGGATTTCTAAAACTGCAAAGCATGTTCCATCAGCTGAATTAAAATTTATAATAATCGGGACAAAATTTTTTTAATATTAAGAAAATAAAAATTTACATTTGAAATAAAAGATTACCAATAAAGATACTTGGAATGAAGTGTATGACCACAATTACACTACTTAAGTTTTGAACTAAAATTTTTCATGAGTTAATGTTTCTAATGTCTCAGAAAAAAAAAAAACTGTAGTTCAGGCTATTAAAATGCCAATGCAAAACACTTACAAAGTCCAAGGGCTTTGCAGAAAAATAGCAGCAACCATACAACCACACAAAGAAATATTTCAAATTATATCTTATGCTGAAAAAACTGCTTGACAGCAAATTATTTAACCATCCTGAAATATGAAGTAAACATGATTAGTAAAACCTTTCTACCCACCAAGAAAATTCTGTACAAGTGTATATCTACTACATTATTTTGTGAAATTCTACCGTAATGCTATTTTAGGGGGGGAGGGGACTAAAAATTCAATGCTGACATGAAAAAAAAAAAAAGTTTTGCTGCCTTCACAAACACCTGAAGCCACCTAAAAGCAAATAATAATCAAGCTATTGCACCTCATTTTCAATAAAGTAGTCTATGGCAGCTGATTTCTACAAACCCCAGAAAAGAGAAGAGGGTTCTTAGTTACAGTAAAAAATAAACAGTCTATAAATCTTAACAAGACATTAATACAACCAGAGCAATAGAGGGGAGGTAAGGGAGAACTTTAATGGAGGAGTGTACTGAAGGGGTTAAATTATATCAAGTTAGATATGAAAGTTTATATTGTGTATGTCCTACAGAAATATGTAAGAAACATGAAAATAAACATCTGACAATAAAAGTATTTTATAAAGAAAGTCTATGCTTAAACAAAGTAAAAATAAGGAAATAAGCTGGAGAAAATAAAATTACAACCATTTACTTCGTAATGATCCTTTTTCATATTATTCACTCACTTATAACTGCATTTCTACTACATATATATTTATTAAATAGGAGCAAAATCTCTAAGCTTCTCCTTCCCTACCTTAGGTTTTTAGTCGAAATGAATGCAAACAATCACGTGGGATTCAGCCAAGCAGTGACGTTAAATTCTGCTCTGTCAGAGAGAGCATCTGTCAAGCCCACATTTAAACTGCTGCCTGCCTGTGCAGCAGCCGAGGAACTGTGGATTTCATATTACAGACTAAAACCCCAGTAAAACTGCTTAAAATCCTTCCTGCAGCTGCTAGGCAACAACGAGAGAGAGTTAAAGCCTATTCTTTTCCAATACAATCGAAGCACTACATTCTAGCACTGACTGTTTTACATTGCAGCTCCGTGTTATTACTAGAAATATGGATACTGAGAAGAGAATACAGCACTGCATTGTCCGGCCCGGAAAACAGCAGATGTAAAAAGCTTCAATGCATCAACTGTCGGAAAGAGTCAACAGTGCTCCAAATAGAACGGACAACTACAGCTCTTTTGTTTAAAGAAAGAAAAAGGAAAATGAAAGAAGGGGAAAATCCTGAAGACTAGAACCCATATGAACAAGGAAGGTAACTCGAAGGCAAGCAGACAGATGGACACTTTGGATACTGTGAAAAGCAATCGCAGGAGGCAGAGTATTGGGGGATGTGCGCATGTTCGATAGCATCTTTTTTGCTGAAGTGATGGCGTGCCAAAAGTATTTTCAGTGGGCATAATCCTCTCCACATAAATGGCCTGATAAAGGAAGGTACGTTGATCTTGTGTGTGATATGCATTTAAATGTCTGTTACCTTTTTATAGCCCTGGAGGTACTGGTATATAATAACCAAGTTCATACAGTTCACTGCCCTTGAAACTACAAGGGAATTCTTAATATATGATTTTAAATTTATCATTGTTTAGAAGGTAAGCTGTCACTGCTCTATTGAAGTAAACATGCAGCTAGAAGTAATTATGAATTAAGATGTAAGAAAAAAGGCAAATGGTAACAAACTGTGCTTAAAGAAATCCGAGAAATTAGACTTAAAAAAAAAAAAAAAACTGTAGCCCTCTAAAGAAAACAGCAATCTTTTATCAAATTAGGTCAAACTGAGACCTCATCTAGTAAATTAAAGTGCTCTCTTTAAAAAAGCTTATCTAAAGACACAGCTCAGTGAAATCACTTTAAAAAATATTAAAGATGATCTTTATATTTAGAACTGTTTTCAAAGTCCTGTAAAAAATATTTTAGTATGCTTACAGCTCATAGTAACAAAATCTTCCCTCCAATATCCATCTCCTTAAATAAAAGATTAAGACAGCCCAAGACAATATCAAAATTGTTTAAGTATTTTAAGATATGAAAAAAGAAAGCACTTGCATAGGATCACTTAAGAAAATGTTAGTTTATAAACTGCACAACCACACCAGAGCAGATGTGCATGTTATTACAGTATCCATGAATACAACTTTAAACAAAGAGATATCAATAGTTGCTAAAAATCCCCCCTTGTGATACTGTGATTTTTATTTTAAGCAACAGATTCCAAATGATCAATTATAAGGTTGTTTTAAAATCATTTTTAAGGTGAAATTTGAAAACATAATATGAGAATACTTTATAAAAATATCCATGAACAGCAATACAAGGTCACAATATTAAATAAAAATGTGCTTCCAGATTATATTAAGAGGTAGTAAACTATTGTCACTGCGTATGTGTGCAAGACAGAAATAAATCTAATAAACTACTATAGCAACATCATGAAATAAAAACTCAAGGTTCAAGAACTCAAAGATATTCCTAAAGGTATTTGTAAATCTAGAAAAAAATTCTGATTTTCCTCAATTTCATTCTACAATTCAGTAACCTGTCATTGAACAATCAAAGAAGGCTACTTTTTAATAATATATGTAAGCATTCCATTCTAAAATTAAGATTAACAACTTCACTGGGCCTTATCATTGCTATTATTATAACTCAAAATCAAGTAATACCATGAGTTTTTATTCCAGAATGAGACATAAAACAAAAATATGTGGCTGAAAAATCTCAAATCCTCTGAGCACCTCAATGCTAATCATCAATTAAACATTCTTACAAGCTAAATATAGCAAGACAAAAGTGTAGACTATTTTTTATTCATGTATCACTTAAATCTAGTTCCAACAAACTAAAGATAGCAACACTTCAATAGCTAAATGATAAAAAAAAAAATGTGTGAAGTAACTGAACATTTTATAGTAACATTCTCCCTATGAGTCTCAATCCATGTTATAAATTTGCATGAACTTGAAAATATCAAAAATAAGATATAAAGCTATCTATTTGCTGAAAATGTGAAAATACAGAATTATTCTGACTATCAAAATATTAACTTTCTTGACTTGTTCCCACATTTTAAGAATTAAAAGACAACCAGTACAGAAAAAAATATCATTTAATAAAGGCTCGTTACTTTAATCTTACTTTCTCTTTAAAAGAAAAACTACAATGAATACCTGTGTAACTCGCAATAAAAAATTAGGGCTAGACATATGCACTTTATCAATGGGAGACTAACAAATATGTATATATGATTTCAAGCCACGGGAGCTTAAGATTAAGAAACATGCAAACACAATTAATTTAAAATGCATCTTAAGCTTGCACTGAAAACCAAGTAGGACCATAAACTACATGTTTATGCTAGACTACAATATATGTAATTCGCTGTTTTCTGTAACACTGAAATATTTCAGAGACATCAATCACTTCAGAGATTTCATAAACCAGTTTTCATAAAACACCTTTATATTTACCTTCACTTATTTCCTTCAAACACTAAGTTAAACATCTGACCTTTTATTTATTGCTTCTTTAACCACAAAATTCACACTGTTAAAGAATTAAAATGATTTCATTCACCCAGATTCTGAACATAATTATAACGACAGAAAATACATTTAAACAAACTCTGGGATGTTTAATGCATTACCAAGTAAATTTTAAAAGCAATTTTGTTTCTTTTACATTTATATACATGAGCCTTCTATCTACAAGCTTTTATATGGGTTAGGAGAATAAGCACTACCATTTATCAAATATTTCATCTGAGAATAAAAGCTTATAAAGAGTTTGCCAGCCCCAACAGAATGAACAACTATTTTCAAGTACAAGAAGGGAAAAACTGACTTTTAAATCAGAACACTAGACTCTTATTTCCAGCTTAGCTCATAGCATTGCTGGTACAGTTAAAAGCCTGATCTTCAGTATAGTAAGTAAAATTAAAATCCATGTGAATAAACTCAAATAGCAAACTAGATTCTACAGTTTCAAAGTCCCAAACTTTTAAATCTTTTTTTATATCTCACAAAAATTATTACTTTTTACTTGAGGAATACCATAACTTCTGAAAGTACTAAATGTCAGAAATTAGAAAATATCAAAAACGAATGCCTGTACTAGTACGTTAGAAATTTGTACAAATTCCCACCTACTTGCTCCTCCTAGTGGCTATAACTAGAATGGCAATAATTTCATCCATAGACATCTAACACAATGTTTTCAAAGTACTTAAAATTATACATGTGAATTTTACTCTACTAAGTACTTACTTGCATAAAGATTTCTATGTATGCCACATTATTTCCTAAAAATAATTCAACTTCATATGGTGGTTAAGCAAATTTGCAAGGATCGCTCAATATTTATGCTAAACTGAGATATGCATATACATAATATCAAGTAAACAAATGTGCCAATCTTAAGGTTATTCACTCGTTTTATTTTCTTAAGCTTTTTTTCACAAAACTTTCAAACTATTAAAATTATCAGTTTCCTTCCCAAAAAGTTTTTTTCTCTTCTGTCAGAATTCAAGTTACAGCTCCTTATACAACTCTATCCCCACTCCTTTGTCCAAAAATACCAAGAGCTACAAGCCATGAACACATTTGTGCTATGCACTAAAATATCTTATTCAAACATTAACACAAGCAGTTATTTAACACGCAGCATGAAGAGCATACAATATTGGCATCTTATAATCTTTTTAAAAATCTAAGGCTCAAACATGATTTTGTCCAACATCCTAAAAATTTGATATTATCTACAAAATAAATTCAGAGCACAGCAAGAATCTTTAATATGTATGTTTAAATAGTTGGCTGTGGTAGTACCTAGAGTCTGCATTTTATGAGATATATAGAAAAGTATATTCAAAGCACTAAGTAGTGCTTTGTTGAGTTCTAACAGGAAGACTCAACTGAGATATGTGAAAGAGCTATGCCAAGTTTACAGATAATTAAAAATAATTAGTTCCTATGTTTCAAAAACAACCTTAACTCTTAAGTAAGGACAATGATCTCCTGAATAACCAATATTTGAAGTGGAAGATTAAAATGAGAGAAGAGTGAAAATATTCATCATTTAATACCATCTTAAGATCCTGCACTGAAGTTACTGGACCCTGAAAATTAATTTTGACAGGTGCATCTTCTCATTGACTTTCTCAACACAGTGGGGGCCAGTGGAAACATGCCAAGCAGTGTACTGTGACTAACAGAACGCTGCCATAATCAACCTTGCACCGTCTGTCCCACAACTGATACATGACCATTTTACAAAAAAGGCCACTGACTGTGCACCATATCATCAATGGTATGTCAAATCAATTTTAATCAGTGACAATAAATTTTCCATCTGCTCTCAGGTCTTTTACAGGGTCTCTCACAGGAATTTAGTTACATTCTCCTCTACATGCACACAACCTTTAAATCTTTAATTTGGGTCAAAGTATAAATGACCAGAGTTAGAGAAATAGTGGTAGAAAATTAAGATATCACCATATCACCTCTTTTTGAAGCGCACTTTATGGTAACAAAAGTATCTTCAAAAAAAAAAAAAAAAGAAAGAAAGAAATTAATCCTGCTTTCAGGGATGTTGTCATGGAGGAACAAACTAAAAACTTTATTTCTAGGTTATTGCATTTTCACTATTAAAAACATCTATTTGTCCTACTTTCATTAGCATACAAAGTCTCAGGCAATTCTGTAAATATTTGACTTTCATGACCTCTTATGTTTCATTTACAGAATGACGTCAAGGGAGACAATGTGACCAAGTTAGAAAATGATAAGCAAAGAACAGTATTGATTCAGAATTAGAAAACATTTTCAGTCACCACTATCTCATACCCCATTACTGGATATTTACAACATGCTTCAGTGGAGGAGAAGACACTGCTGCTTCGCAAAGATGAGCTGGAACACCAAGAGGTCGCTGTTCCGTACACATCTCATTGGCATAGTCTCTCTAGTCTTTCTTTTTGCTATGTTTTTGTTTTTCAATCATCATGACTGGCTGCCAGGAAGAGCTGGATTCAAAGAAAACCCTGTGACATACACTTTCCGAGGATTTAGATCTACAAAGAGTGAGACAAACCACAGTTCTCTTCGGAACATTTGGAAAGAAACAGTTCCTCAAACTCTGAGACCTCAAACAGCAACAAACAACAACACTGACCTGTCACCACAAGGAGTTACAGGACTGGAGAACACACTTAGTGCCAATGGAAGCATTTACAATGAAAAAGGTACTGGACATCCAAATTCTTACCACTTCAAATATATTATCAATGAACCTGCAAAATGCCAGGAGAAAAGCCCTTTTTTAATACTACTAATAGCAGCAGAACCTGGACAAATAGAAGCTAGAAGAGCTATTCGGCAAACATGGGGCAATGAAAGTCTGGCACCTGGTATCCAAATCACACGCATATTTTTGTTGGGCATAAGTATTAAATTAAATGGCTACCTTCAACGTGCAATACTGGAAGAAAGCAGACAATACCACGATATAATTCAACAGGAATACTTAGATACATATTATAATTTGACCATTAAAACACTAATGGGCATGAACTGGGTTGCAACATATTGTCCACATATTCCATATGTTATGAAAACTGACAGTGACATGTTTGTCAACACTGAATATTTAATACATAAATTACTGAAGCCAGACTTGCCTCCCAGACGTAACTATTTTACTGGTTACCTAATGAGAGGATATGCACCGAATAGAAACAAAGAGAGCAAGTGGTACATGCCACCAGACCTCTACCCAAGTGAGCGCTACCCTGTCTTCTGTTCTGGAACCGGTTATGTCTTTTCTGGAGATTTGGCAGAGAAGATATTTAAAGTTTCTTTAAGCATCCGTCGTTTGCACTTGGAAGATGTGTATGTGGGGATCTGTCTTGCCAAGCTGAGAATTGATCCTGTGCCCCCGCCCAATGAGTTTGTGTTCAATCACTGGCGAGTTTCTTATTCAAGCTGTAAATACAGTCACCTAATTACCTCTCATCAGTTCCAGCCTAGTGAACTGATAAAATACTGGAACCATTTACAACAAAATAAGCACAATGCCTGTGCCAATGCAGCAAAAGAAAAGGCAGGCAGGTATCGCCACCGTAAACTACACTAGGAAAAGACAATTTTTCCCCAAATGTGCAATCTGTAAAATAATGCTAAAAGCATGATAGCTAAAACTGATTACATCCATAGGACAAGTTTTAGTTAAAACTCATCACATAAAGGAATCAAAAAATATTTTTTTAATTTCTAAAGAAGAAAATTCTTAAACTACATTATATAACAAAAGGTGTCCCAAAAGAATCTATTAAAAACTGTGAGAGGATTCTGTGTATTAACATGCAATAACAAGCATGCATACATCAATGGTTTAATTATGTTAGAGGCCAATAAAATGTATTAGATATTATTTTTGACATACTTTTTAATTTAAGAAAAGAACAGTGAAAAGATTCAATTTTCAATATGAAATTAAATGTAAATAAAACATTACTGTCAACTTTAAGGAAACTTTCTGACTGTACAAAGTACAAATTATCTGACCTGACTATTGTAGGGTTATGAAAACTTATATTCCATGCAATAAAATTTAGTTGATTTATTCCATAAACACAGTTACAAAGTTCAGGTGTTCCATCAATGCAATTCTCATCTAAGCATTTACTTTTTGAAAACAACTAACATTTATTTTACCAATAAGCATAGCAAGGGAAATTATTTTGACATGATGTGATAAAATGTGAAAATAATCAATGTGTCTCAGGCTCAAGTTATTTTTTAAAAAAGTTCAAACTAGACAAAATTTGTCTCCTCATTGGTTTTTCATGGTATTATTCAATTTGATCAGTTACTGCACTCTTGAAAAATACCACCACTTAACTTCAAGTATATCTGTAAAATATATCATGTTCCTCTAACTGAAGCAAAAGTGATTATTTACAGGCACATGGAAGACATACTGTTGGGAAAAAAGTAAAGGATAAAGAGTGTGGCAGAAGTTTCATTCAATACGTTTTTAAGATGCATGTCTGCCAAAGTGCAACATATGGGAAGTTTATTACCTGACAGCAGGTGTACACATGCCAATACTTAATCATTTTATGGCACCTTCTTCTTTCTCTCGAGTGCCAAGTTTACAAACCTGCAGGTTTTAATTTGGTAGATGAAAAATATTCTCCATCACCAATTAAAAGCCTTTTTGGGAAGAATGGGGGAAAACTACAAATGTATGATGAACACTTGATTATAGAATGAACAATGTAACAATGCACTTTTATCAAGTTTTAATAAAAAAATATAAACAAAAAACTTTACTGAGTGTTATGGTAGAAATTACTTTCACATTAATTTTTGCTTGGCTCTATCACAAGTTTTATTTATTTTTGCCTCTCCACCTCTATCACAAATTTTAAATTCAAGAAATAGTAACCCACTAACTTTAAATGTGTTATTTCAGCTAAGGTTGAAATTTATTTTAGTAACAATCATTTCTATCCTTGATTCTATTTTAAGAAAATACAGCACCAAAACAGTAACATTTGTTAAAGTTCACAGATTGAAAAATGTCTAAGCATCTATTATTTAATCTGCTGTATTCAACTCAATTTATCTCCCATTTCCACACCAGTATTCTAAGTGTTCTATTCTAAAAGTAATTCTGAAAGCTGAGCAATATAACACTCAGCTCTTGACTCAAGTTTAATTTTCACTTAACATATTCAGTTTTACCTGATTACAGAAAAACCAAAGTGATTAAATACCAAAACAAAATAAAAAAATCACAGAGGAGGCTAACATCAAATTAGATAAGTTTGCTGAAAGACAAAAACACCTTCCCTCAATAATGGATAATTCTGTGATATATTTCATAAGTTTAAAAAGAAAAGGGTATGTGTGTATATGCATGCAAAAGTATGCATAAAAGTATTATCCAAATTATAATTATAGTGCAGGATCTTTAAAAAAATAATATTTTCCTTTGGGAAAATTTCAACTTTAAAAAACTAACTTATAGAAAATTCTTAAACTTTTTTCTATTTCAAGCATCAATTAAAATAATTTCTATATCAATAAATCTATCTTAGAAACTGATGGGAATCAGATGAATGTAATGATACTCAAGTTCTCAAAGAGCAATGGATCAAATAAAGTTTCTAGTACCATTGAAAATCTTTACCTTACAATATTTCACTTTTTTTTTTGACCTACCATTCAACACAATATGCAAGCTGATTTCTTCATAACATATGCCAATATTTAAACATCTCACGAGGTACTCAGCATTATCACATACCATCTTAGTGGAATCTTCTTATAATCTATTTCCAAAAATAATACTACCAAAAGCAGGAACCACTGCTGTACTGAGATGCACTGTGAGCATCTGCTGGTGTTAAAGTGCTTCACAAATGTGATACTGTATGATTTTTATAAATACTAAAAATGGGAAAGATTCATGTAAGAGGTTAAATAACTAAGATCACAGAGCTAGTAAAGTAGCATGGTTCCATTTTAAACACCATGTTTATGACCTATGATGCTAATTTGCAATGTATTTCACATATGACATATGTTATAAAATCCAAAAGCCAAGCAAAAAGGGTGTTCTCACTATTCTCTTCTTCCCTGATTATATTTTATCTTTTGCCAGGGTCTCGGGACTTCACAACTGTTGCTACAAACTGAAGAGCCAACTGATGTTCATTGCAAAAGGGGGGGGGGGAC
>PVHY01013383.1:0-16643 GCA_004024945.1 Uropsilus gracilis
GTTATATTGTTAGATACACCTAGAAAAAATCTACAATCTGTTAATATGTTAATTGCATATACTCATAGAATGCTGATTGCCAAAAACATTATATATATCCATAAAAATCTCAAATAAATCGCAGCAGATTCATCACCCCTTGAGTGTGTGCATCTGTTTGACATTCGCCGGCTCCTGTGTCTTTCCTGCCCAGCTGAACTCTGGTCATTTGGCCTGCGCCCTTGCCCGGCCGGTCCGCAGCAAGTAGTGACTAAAACTAGTAGTGTCTAAAACAACCAAGAACTAGATCTTCACCTAACAGGTAAGAAATGTCTTGTATACGAAATTGATGCAACCACCAATGTCATAGAAATGTCATAGAAAAGAGACTACAAGAATACTTTCTTAGAACTATTTAAATCTCTGTTATTAAGATTGGTCCTAGATATTAATTAAATATAAGACAGCAGGTGTTGTTACATACTTTCAGGTACAAGAAAGACCTTAGGACCAGTTTTTTTACTTCCATTTCCCTACCTGCAAAATAAAATAATACATTTTCTGTCTATATCAAAGTATGTGATACTATGTCAAAAGGCTCTTATAATACACATCTTCATTTCGTTTAATTTTTCATAGCATTTATTGCTGTTCAATATTGCTTTCATTCAATATATATCCTTGTTCATTCATGCGTTTCTGTGTCCTTGAGGGCAGGAACTTGTCTTCTCCAACATTCATTAATAGAAGAACATATACTATAGTATATGTTCTACAGGGAAGAAGTTTCTGTTAAATGAAAAAATATGCTAATGTTTATCATTTTTTATTGTATTGGTTAAGATACTATTCATTTGTCAAAGTTATTGCATATTAACTTTTGGAGATACTCAATGACTAGTTAAAATGGTAAAATAATAGATTAAAATGGTAAACTAATAGATTGAATCTCCAGCTGGAGAAAGATTTGTTTCAGGACTGGTAAACCTCAAAGTGTTCATCAAATCACATAAAGTGGCAACAACTTGTCTATCTAAGAGACCTGTTAACCTCATCTACAAAAAAAAAAAAAAATAATAATAATGCATGGACAAAATGGCTTCAGCTTTATTCCCAAATACAGTAATAGCATGAACACACAATTCCACTTAACTAAAATCATTTCAAGCATAATTAGATTCAGCCAGACAAATGTCTATATTGGATCAATAGCACTAATTCCCAGAATCAGCTCTTTCCAGATGCTCATTTTGGCTTCATATAACCACAGACTGGAGGAGATTTGGATGGAAAAATAGATTATAATTGTTCCTACCTCTTTCTCTAGGATTGGACATTCAAACTCTTCTGTAGGCCACAAATACCGGAAACAAGGATAAATAGATTTAAAAAAAAAAAAAAAGCAATACAGCATTTAACTGTTTAAAGATTATGTGAGATACAATTAGAAATCATGATCATCATGATCATCATCCCTCTTTCTTCATCCAGTAACCCATCCAATATTGGAGAATAGTTTGCTGAAGGATATGGCAATATACAGAATGGAGATAATCAAAGATGACTTCCAGGAAGAAGTAACAACTTAAAGATATCTTCAATGATCGGTAATGAATTTGAAAAAGAGAGAACCAGTATTTTCCAGTAGAGAGAACATCAAATACCAAGACCCAGACATGTGAAGAAGCACTTTTAAAACTCAAAAAATTACAGATATTCCGCATGACTGTGATAAATGTGACAACTGGACTAAGACATGAGGATTATTGAAGAAAATGCATAGAGATTCTCAGCTTCCTCAGAATTCCAGATCATATAACAAACCCCAAGGTATTGTCTGAAAATGAGTAGCTGACATTTACCAAACATGGACTCAGTATGAGTCACAGAGAGGTTAATTTACCCAAAGGCCACTAGTAAAGTGATGTGACCAGAATGCAAACCCAGTCAGTCTGGCACAGAGGTTATGTTCTCATCAAGTACACTCTAAATACACAGGGTCCCAGACCTGAAGGTTATGAATGATCATAGCAGGACAGAAAGGCCTCCCACTGAGTTATTCTCACTCCACCTCTTGCACGGGTGAAAATGAAAATGTTTTCTCCTCCCCAAAGGGCAGAGATCAATGCTTCTCTGTAGGCATGTTCTTGCCTCCAAAACTGTCCCAGTAGCTGAGCAGATGTCCTGCCAGATTGTAACCACTTGACCCTGGGTCCCACTGTGGTGTGCAGGCCAGGAGAGTAGTCCTGTAATGTTGTAAATGTCACTATCTCTCACAGACAGGACAGCTGGACAGAGTGCCCAGAGCAAAACAGGTGCTGACCATGCTGTATGTTGTCTTGCTGACCAAAGGGAAGTGAATCACAGTGTTCCAGAGCACATCTGAGACTGTGCCTTTGGAATAATTCCCCTTATGGCCTTGAACACCATACTACATTATATCTGGAAAGTAGAGGAAGCATCAAAGAAAAATGTGAATATTTATTTAGACACATTTCTAGTTTCATTGTCTCCTAGTTACTGAGACTTTCCCAGTCTACTTCATGTTTATCTATTTATCTTTATCATCTATGTTCAACTAGGGTTTTTCTTCCTCTGGTAAGGTTTTCTTATTATTGCCTGAACTAATTAATAAATCATCCTTTCTTCTGGATAATCAGACCTGTAGGAAGATACAAGACATATGAAAAGCTACAAATGCGGATTAAGGTGTGGAAAGTGCTATATTGTTCAAAGGATGCAATACATGCCAACTTCATGAACTTTAATGAGGAGGCAATATGAAATGCTTGATTTCTATCTCAAAGCACAGGTATGAAATTTCTAACCAGGTAAGGATCTACTGGAATCAAAACAAAAAGGCTTATGACTTTGATTTTCATTGAACAATCGAATAGGGTCAATGTACAAAAAATCTTTATGGAAACTGCATCTGTTTGCTTTGGTTATGTAACAAACTATACCCAAATTCAAAGGTACACAGTAATAAGCCTCAAGTCTCTTTTTACAGATTCTGTTCCAGGTGGTTCCCATTTGTTAACCTCACTCTCCAAGGAGCAGAAGATAGACAAGGCATGTCTTCTTGTGACAATGGTGGAAGCACAAATGTGAATCAGGTAAATTTTCCTAGTAGTTTATGTCATGTATGGTAACATCTTTTTATTGATATCATGTCACATGATTAAACAAAGAATAAAAGGGTAAAGTAGACCCATGTCTGGTGAGAGAACACCAGACACGGTGTCCTCTGTTTGCATACCCAAAACACTAAAAATTTGGACATACCCATATACATGAGAAATAACTAAGAGATGGACTCAGAGAGGCAAGCATGAGTCAGAAAGAGGGGTACACCGTGGATTGTGTCAATAGACACCTCATATCTTCTCATCTTGTAGGAACACAATAAAGTATTTTAAGTATTGAAGTGACATGGTTATCTGTAATTTTGAATATGATCTCTTTATTATCTATGTGGAAGATGCTTTTGTAAGGTATCAAACATTGAAATTGAGATGTTGAGTTTTGAAAGTTCTAAGAAAGCAGTAACACTGACAGGAGACATAAGGGCAGAAAGATTCGGTTGGTATATTAAAAATTGGTACAAAATATGGTATGCACAAATTTGTATAAAGCAGAAGTGAGGAAAAGGAGAGGTCAAGATTTCTGTCTTGCCTGTCTTGGGTAAGGATGGTTCTATCTAAAATAAATTGAAGGAAATAAGAGATAAAAGAGTAATGGAAGGAGAACAACTGGACCAATAGGTTAGGCTTGGAATGAATAACCCTTGAAATTTTTAGGTGAAAGATGTCTCATAAGCAGTTAAGCAGGGGAATATTCTACTCTGGAGATATAGTTTGATAGTGATTGCTACCCATGTAGTACTGAATACTGCAAACATGAAGGCAACAGTTCAGAGAATTGCAGGAGTATAGACCACAAACTATAGAGGTTCAACTTTTTATTAGAGTATATTTTTAGATCACTCTGAGAATCTGACATAAGAATTCTTCCCAGAAAACTGCACAGAAATAGAAAACACAACTTGTGAGTACAATTAGAGAGAACCTGTGGATTTCATAAAGAAATGACCTTTAAATAACAGAAGTCAGATTTTGAACCCCCGATTTAAAGGAGGAGGAGAGAAAAAATAACAAATGCAGTAAATGAGAAGGAAGAGAAGACCTCATCATAAACTAGAGAGAAGATCTGATCTAGATAATGAACCAGAGCTCATTAATGTTAAAGTCCTAGTTAAGTAGGAAAGTTTAGGAAATCTTTCCACAAAACAGAGTGAAGGGCAGAGAACCAGGGACAAAAGCAGCAAGACAATGGAAAACAATGTCCTTTAGTCAGCACCTATTTTTGAAAACCACCCCTGTCACACAGGCCCCAAGCACACAGGCTTCAGGGACAAAGTCCATCTTAGGGTGGACAAAGTCCATCTTAGTTTCCACCTTGTGAGCTTGTAAGGAAACCAGCTGGCTGGCAGCACTAACACAGGACCTGTGTAAAGCCAGTCAACAGGAGTCACATGTCAGAGACTGAGAACCACATTCGGAGGCTGGCAAAGACAGAAGCTAAAAATAGGGAGGTAGAGGTTGTTTAATGCCATTATTAGTAGTCAAAATTACTAGGGATTCCTGTGAGAGTCTGGGAACTGGATTGATAAATTTGTAAAATAATGTTATTAGTACCAAGAGAGTAAAAAAAATCGCCTCATTTCTTTGAGGGCAAGGAGTAGTTCTTGTTCACTAGTTCTCAGTACCTACAACAATTTTTGCAAGATATATACATGAATATTTGTTATATGAATGAGTAAAAACTACTCTCGGAAGC
The DNA here is from genome assembly GCA_004024945.1 of Uropsilus gracilis. Taxonomy (NCBI): domain Eukaryota; kingdom Metazoa; phylum Chordata; class Mammalia; order Eulipotyphla; family Talpidae; genus Uropsilus; species Uropsilus gracilis. Next base: position 4,819 of record PVHY01013383.1, read on the forward strand.
ACTAAAGAACTCCCTCTTTTAAGACATATAAATTCCACTCCGCTCTAAAACATGTCAGCTGCTCTAGTGATTACCTTGCTATTTTTCTAGGAAAATACTGAGTCTCTTTTCTAAGTAATTCATTTTATTGTTGATAGTTCACCTAAAGAGATATTTAGAAAACTTAGATACAATAAATAGTTTATTATTATTTTTCAGTTGTGTCTGATGCCAAGCATAGTTGGCTATAAACACAAGCTAATAAAACTTGATTCAAAAGTTACGTTGTTTCTGTGTTTGCACTAGGAGGAAAAAATGATGAAATGCCATAGGACAATTTTAGTTAAAAGTCACATTAATGATTTCATCCTTCACAGTTGCCCAAAGAACCCCAGAAAAAAAAACCTTTCACTCTTACACCGTTTTCTGTCTTACAGGTAATGAACCATATGTGCAGACAGCTGCACTGTCTGTAAACTCTAGTCATTAATTAGACAGGAGACAAGACACTTCCAGGGAGAGGTGGGAGGAGGAAGAAGGGTGAGACTTTGAAAAGCCATGGTGATTCTTAATAACAGAAAGGGCAGGGGAAATTGTAAAATGCTTGTTCTCTCTATTTCAAATATCATATTACTTATAGCAATGAAATGGTGTAAAAGCCTGGAGCACATGAGGTGTTTTGGAACTGCATATGAGCCCAGAGTTAACCAAAACAGTGACATAAAGTTATGTATAATTTATATATCGAGCCCCAGAGACTATATTAAATTGCTGAATTATTTGCCAGAGGAGACGTATGTCACTTTAGTCTTAAGGAGACAATAACTGTTGTACAGGCAGTGAGCCAATTAAAAAAAGAGAGTATCAGACCTGAAGTCAAAGAATCCTGCTCCCCTGCCTCCCACCTCATTCCCCTGCCTCCTATCTCATTCCTTCTCCCCAGGATCTCTTATCCCAGACATCAGAAACTTGGATGACTAGAACTAGATTATGGTACATGGGGCAAGTTTTCAACTTGGGTCCTTAGGTTACAGGTCTTGATTAACATGAAGAAATAGCTAAAAGGGTCAGATCCAAATAGAGATGTGAGTATAGCCAAGGAGTTGTAGTGACACCCCCCCCCCAGTGGTTTTAGCGACTCTATGAAACAGAGTAGGCATCTCTGAAGATGTGTGTGTGTGAGAGAGAGAGAGGAAGAGAGAGACAGAGAATATACCAGGAACTTGTACACACAATTCTTTTTCTTGAACCTTTTACAATGTCCATCAATTCTTCACTATATTAATTCAGGCAGAAACCAGTGTTTATGTTCAGGAACCAACACATAAACCTACCCAAATTCTAAGACTGAATCTGTTTTCTTGAAACTGTAGCCCCAGTGCTTCACATCGTTACTGGGAAAAGCTCATTATGATTTAGTGAATTAAATGATATAAGTCTAGAAAAGAAGTTAGGAAATATCAAACAGAGAGCAATAAACTAAAATGCCAAAGGTGTTTGGGTGATAATCATGTGTTAATGTAAGTTCATCTGTTGCACCACTTTGGTGAGGGATGGTGGTAATAGGGAATGCCATGTGTGTGTTGAGGGAAGTATGTATAGGAAATTTCTGTACCTTTTACTCAACTTTGTTATGAACCTAAAAATATTTACAAATTAAAATCTGTTAGAAAAGATCAGAGATATGAAAATAAAAGTATGATCTTTGTTTATGACTTATGAAAAGACAATAATGACAAAATCTATGAGTGTAGGAAAGAAGAGTCAGGCATACTGACAAAGGGAAGGGAAGGGAAATTTAAAAAAACTAATAAGGAAGTGTGTACAGATGCCATCATATTAACATTAAAGGGGTTTCCTGGTAGTTAAATGGGGAATTTAGTGGGTACAGTGAGTCAAAGTAGGAAGACCACTACAGCAATGTTGCACTCATCTTCACACAAATAAATACGTGAAATAGACATATGGGAATAAAAGGAATGGGGTAGATATTGATCAGGTGGGGCAGATGGGACAGATTAATATGACTTTGTGATGTTTTGGTTTTCGGAAAAGAAAAGGAGGGGAAAAATGTCTAAGATAGTTTCCTAGATTCTAACTTCATAGCTAAAAATCTTAGTAGATGTTTAATAAAAATAGATGAACAATAAAACATCCAGTCTTTAAAATAGTATTACTATACACACCAATGAAAACAGTTATTTTTTATTTTTTCACTCAGAGAATATTTCCTGAGAATCACATCATTAGTGAGTTATACATTGAGCAAGATTGAAAAATGAATGAGAGAAGAGAAGCAACATGTGTATTCTAAAGGAGAAGTTAGAACCTATCAGACTATCTTCATTCCTAAAACACTGATACCAGGATGGAGATCAGCAGCTCTCACCTGTGACTGAATAGACATGAACATGTTCCTCCACCAACAAAATCTGTACCATTTTCTTTTCTAAAACATCAAGACATCATGTTGGCCAATGGACTCTCAGTGTCAGAATTTTCCTTTACAGACAAATAACACATTACTGCTTATACTCACCTCCAAAATAAACCACCTTATAAACTCCTATCTCATTTTAACCTTTATTTTCTTACTAATACATATGTTATATTAAGACTGGATTTTATTTTTATCTTGTTTATGACTATGTCTTATATTTGCTAATAGTATGAAAGCTTCCAGATCTTGAAACACTCAAGTTCTATAAAATCATGCCATTCACAGCAACATGAATGGAGCTGGAAGGGATGTGCCAACTGAAATTAGAAGGAAAAAGAAAAATATCAGAGGGCCTAACTTGTATGCAGAATATAGATAACTCAAACAAAATGAAAGTAATAGTTGACTGTACAAATGAAACATCCAGCAAAGGAGAGGGAAGGAGGCAAATGAATCAGTGTAGAGACTGAGGGAGAATCAGTGGGAGACTGAGGGAAAATGGTAGTGGGTCATTTTGATATGGTGGTGAGAAACATGGAGACCACAACAACATAAAACTTATTTTAAAAAATAAATAATCTGTATTCAAGAACATATAATCTAAAACAAATGTCAGAAAACTATGATACATGTGTCAAATCTGAGCAGCCACTTGTTTTTATAAGTAAAATTTTATTGGACCATTAAAAAAGAAATTAAATGAACATGGTGGCATGTACCTCTAATCTCAGTTACCTAGGAGGCTGAAGCTGGGGATCACTTGAGTTCATGGGTTTGAGACAACCTGGGACAACAAAGCAAAGAGACCTAGTCTCTTAAAAATAATATAAAATTAAAATAAATTTAAAATAAACTAAGACAACTCCGTTACACCATGTACAAAAATCAATTCAAAATTGATAAAAGACTCAGATGTCAGACCATTTAACCATAAAATACATAGAGAAAAACCTAGGCAAAATCCTCCATGAATTATAATTTAGAAATCCCTTTCTGGACACATCTACAGATGGAAAAAAAAAATGAAGGAAAACATAAACAGTTGGGGCTACATCAAACTGAAAAGCCTCAGTACAGCAAAAGAGACAACAGAAAAAAATGAAAAAGAAACCCAACAGAATGGGGAAAAAATTGCCCTCCACAAGAGTGATAAGAGGTTAATAACAAAAATTCACAAGGAACTCACACAAATAAACAAAAACAAAACAAGAAGCCCAATCAAAAGATGGGAAGAAGAGTTAAAAAGCCACTTCTCCATAGAGGAAATACAAATGGCCAACAGGCACATGTAAAATTGCTCAACATCACTAGCAATCAGGGAAATGTAAATCAAAATCACAATGAGATACCACCTTACACCAGTAATAATGGCCTGCATCCAAAAAACGGGCAACAGCAAGTGCTGGTGTGGATGTGGAGAAAAAGGAACACTCTTACACTGCTGGTAGAATTGTAAACTGGTCCAGCCACTATGGAAAGTATATGAAAACTCAAACTAATGAAAACGGAACTACCATTTGACTCAACAATCACTCTTCTGGGGATTTACTCAAAGGAGACCTCAATGTGGGTACAAAAGGACACCTTGGATGTTTATTGCAGCACTACTTATAATTGCAAGCACATGGAAATAAACCAAATACCCCAATACAGACAATTGAATGAAAAGATTTGGTATATATACACAATGGAATATTACTCATGAATTAAAAATGACAAATTTGATGAATTTATGATAAAATGGATGTACCTAGAAGAAATCATACTAGCAGAAACAAGTCAGAAGGAAAAAGACAGAAACCAAATGGTTTCATTAATATATGGACAACCAAACAAAAGTCCACTACTGGGTATCAGCTAGAGCAGCCAGGGAGGGGATGTGGTGGGTGACCCCCAGGGATTACAATGATGTGAAATATAAATAAATACATAAATAAATAAATAATAAATTAAAATAAAAATTATTTAATTAACATTTCCCTTGTCCCCTTTTATGCATAAATTCCTTTTCACATTATTTCTGAATCCAAAACAATTATTTTCACTTATATGATATAATGCTCTATTCTTGAAAGTAGATGAAATACCATAGCATTAAAATTGAACACTTCTTCTGCATGTAGTCTTTGTCAGGTTTTAGAATTTGGGTAAAGTTGATGTCATATAATATGCTTGGAAATAATCATCTTTCTCAATTTTTGAATGAATTTTTGCAGGATGCAGCTTATTTCATGTTTGAAGGTTTAATGCAATTCTCTTTTGAAAACACCTGTACCAGAGTTTTCTTTTGGGGGGGAGAGTTTTGATTGCTTTTTCAATTTCCTTGCTTGTGATTGACTAGTAAGATTTTCTATTGTTTCACTATTATGTCTCAAATGATTGTATAATTCTAAGAATTTGCACATGTCTTCTAGTTTACAAAATTATCTGACTATAAATATTTAAAGTTATCTGTTATAATCCTCTGAACTTCTGCAGTGTTGTGTTTGAATATCTCTTTTATTTCTGATAATATTTATTTGAATTTTCTTGCTTTTTTCTTTGAGAACCTAACCAGAGTTCTGACTATATTGTATATCTTTTCAAACAACCAGCCTTTAGTTTCATTAATATTTTGGACTGTTTATGCTTTCTCTTTTAGTTATTTCTGCTGCATTTTTTATTTCCTTCATTCTACTGGATTTTCACGTTCTTTCTTTTTTTTTTTTCTAGTTCCTTAAGGTGAGAGATTAGCTTATTTTTCTGAACTCATTCTTATTTCTTGCGTGGGTCTATATTACTATATCATTCCTCATTGGTACTGATTTTAAGTCTCATATGTTTTGAAAGGTTAGTCTTAATTGTCTAAAAAGTCTTGTCTCTAAGCACTTTTCCTTTTAATGTCCTCTGGATTTCCTCATTAACCCAATCACCACTCCACAGAGTTGTTCAGACTCCATATATTAAAGATTTTTTTCTTGTTTTCTTTTTGTGGTTGATTTTTAATTTGAACAGAGAAGGTACATGAGATGATTTAAATCTTCACAAATTTGTTGGCACTTATTTTATGACCCTATATGAGGTCAATTCTGGAGAATGTCCATGTACATTTGACATTGATGTGTTTTCAAATTTTTTTGGGGGTAAACCCATGCAAATGTGTAATAAATCCATGAGGTTTAATTATTTAAAATTATTTTTCCCTTATTTATTTCCTATCTGATTGATCTCCCTACCTGTGAAAACAGGGTGTTTAAGTCCTTCGCCACAAATGTGCTTTTTCCATTATCTGTTTTCTGGTAATTTCCATTTATATTTTGATGCTCCTGAATTTGGTGTGTACAAATTAGTGAGTTTTATGTATTCTTGATATATTGTGCCCTTTGTTATTATCTAGTTAGCATCCCTTTTTCATTAAGAGTTTCAGCTAGATATTTATCAGCTATATGTATAACTGTTACTCTCTGACTTTGTGTTGCCTTTTCATTTAGTATGATTTTACAGCCCTTTACTCTGAGTCTATTTTACCTGGAGATATGTTTTCTGGAGATAGCAGGAAGTTAGATTCTAATTTTTAATCAACCAGTTATTCTTTATCTTTTATTTTGTGAATTCAGTTTGCTTTTATTGATATACTAGTGTCTGCTATTGTTATTTTGTCCTTAAATTTGTGGTTCTATTTACGTATTTGGTTAGAGACCAAATTTTGAAGGAGGCATTTTTATTTTGGGTTAGTTACTAGTCTTTCAATATGTCTTGGACTGGTTTTCAAGTCAGGTTCTCTGTCTCAAAAATCTTTTGTATCACCATAATATCACCCTAAAATTTAGAGAGTCATAGAATGGAGAAATCTTGGTTGGTAGTTTTTTGTTTTTTTTTTTTCTTAAATATTTTGATAACATCACCACATTTTTTCCCTTTGTCCATGGTGTTTCTTTAAATAATTCTGAATTGAGTCTGGATGGTGTTCCTATATAAGTTATGTTTCTTTTTTCTAGCCAGTTTTGATATCATTTTCTTGTCTTGAACTCTTGGAATTTTTGTAACTGTGTGCCTTGGTATAGGCCTCATTTTGATGAACTGTGTCTTCTTTTAGCTTTACTGATTTGCATATTTAGTTCCTTTTTTAGGTTTAGAAGATTTCCTCTCTTATCATCCTTGAATATGTTCTGTGGTCCCTTCTCTCATTCCCTTTTCTGAGATACCTATAGTTCTTATATTCACTTAACTCATGCAGTCAGATAAGTCTTAATGTTTTTCTTAATTTTTTTCCTTTATCTTTCCTCTTCTACCTGAATTCTTTTTGCATTATTATCCCCAAGGTCACTAAGTTTATCTTCTAGTTGATCTATTCTGCTTCTATCTATCCTACTCTCTCCAGGATGTCTTATTCCCTCTACTGATCTTTTTGTATACTGAAACTACATTATTTTCTGATACAAATCTTCAGTTTTGATCTTCTGTTCATTCTTTCGGCTGTAGTACAGAGAAAGTTTTTATTTTTCTTTATAATTTTTAATTGATTCTATATTTTTCTTACTTTGTTTTACACCCCTAATTCTCCCAATGCCATGTCAGCTATGAACCACCGCCCTGATCCCTTGTGCTTATGCCTGCCCTGATTTCATCTGCTCTCTCTCCCTCTCCCTTGATGTATGCTTTAGTTCTGTTGTTAGTTTGTTAGTTTTAACTTTGTCTTGTTCTTTTGTTTGCTTTCCCTATACCCCACGAAGAAGTGAAACCATCTGGTATTTGTCTTTTTCTTTCTGGTTTATTTCTATTAACATGATTCCTCTAAAGGGAGGGCTATGTTGTAACAGGATCTCCAGTGAGTGAAAGTGATTGTGGAGGGGTTTGCATGGATTTAAAAAATACAGAATACATAATAAATGCTGATTTACTATTTCCTACTAAAAGAGCTTCCCATTTTATAAAGAATTGGAGACATAAAGGATTAATTTGACAAAGGTTAAAGAAAAGGCAGCAAAATCAAAATCTTATAGGCAGACATGGTCTATGTGAGATAGTGACATTGATAATTTTTCTATACTTTTTCTTTCTAAATAAAATAGTAACTCTAGGATATAGTGTAATATGGTGTTTGGAATGTTTATTTTTGGAGGTCATAAGTATGTACAGTGAATTTCCTAAGTGACTATTCAAAATAAGCAACTGGATGAAAAAGGGAGTTGTTGTGATGAATTAAGAAAAAAATGTTTAAATGAGAGACCTCTATACATATTCCTTTATATTTCAATTCCAATTTAACACTCAAAGCTGTATGAAACATTACTATCATTACCCTCATTTTGGATAAGAGAACAACGCATAAGGAAACAATCTTAGGGACATTAGAAAAAATTACACAAATTGTAAGAATTGATGTGAGATTCAAATCTAAATAAGCTGGACTTTGAAGTTCACATGTAAACCTATTTGTTCTAGTGTTTCAAGGACAAATAAAGTAAAAGGCAGTATTTTTATGATGTATGATATCAGAATCATTGGCCTTAATAAAGGGAGAAATGAAAATGGCCAACAGATATTTGAAAACATATGCACCGTCACTAGTATCAGGAAAATCTAAATGAAAACCACAGAGATATCACTTGGCACCAGTGAAAATGGCCCACATTTAAAAAACAAAACAAAATAGATATACAATGAATTCTGGAGAGGATGTATAAGAGGAAGAAACCTCTTATAAAACTGGTGGAAATGTAAACTGGTTTAGGCACCATGGAAAAATATGTGAATGCTCCACAGAGCATTAAAATGGATCTACCATATGATCCAATAATTCTACCCTGCCTGCCTTAACCCTAATTCAAAAAGAAACCTGCATTCCTACATTTATTGCAGCACTGTTATCAACAGTCAAAATATGAAAACAATCTATATGTTATAAAATAGACAAATGGATCAAAACTCCATGGTAAGTTACACAATGGAATATTTTTCAGTGAGCAGGAAGAGATTATGCTAGCTGAAATTAGTAAGAAGGAAAACATATATAGATAATCTCACTTGTATGTGGAATATAGAGAAACCAAACAGTCAAGAAAAGTTAAAACTAACAAGCTGAGTATAGAATGGAAGCATACAGCTAAGGAGGGTAAAAGATGGGTAAAACATGGAATGCTGAACACAAGGAAATGCAGTGATGGTTTCAGGTGATACAGTGGTAGGAGAACCATGGGAGACTACAAAGATATAAGAAAAACTGTATTAATTTAAAAAAAAAAACAAATAAAACCAAAGTACATGTTGAAAGTACTTAATAGTGCTGCTTGATATATAGGGAAGTTAAAAAAGTCTAACAATTTGTATTATGAATTTTTTTATTTGTTGCATGTATGCGAAATGGCAATGTTAACTAAACTTGTGGAAGTCATTTTACAATATGTGTGATTCAAAGCATTATATACACATATTAAAACTTATGTAGAGATGTATGGAAATTATAGCTTACCAATTAAAAAGGAGAAAGGGCAGGAGGATCAGGAAAGGATTGGGGAAATGACTCAATGAAAAGAATGGAGAGCAAAAAATAAAAGTTTGATGATATAGATGAAACTTTAACCAATAGGAAAGCTATGAAAGAAATGATTTGCACATATTTCTTTATGAGAACATTTCCAAATGGTTGATCATGAAGTTTTCTATAGAACAAATAGAAATAACTGTTGTTTGTTTTTTTCTTCAAGTAAAAGTTTAAAAGTACTGGTCATGTTCCAGAATTTTTATTGCCTCATAACCAAGGACTGAAATTGCATGAAATAGATTTTGCCTAATGAAACAAGAGTAAACTTCTAGTGTTTGAAAACATGAAAGCTCATTCTTCTCTCTTTGCTAAAGGAAATAGAAGCAAGGTTAAGCTAAGCAGAACTATAGTTGAAGGTATCTGTCTTTTTCCCTTTTCAGAGTTACTCTCTCTTTACCCCTCCCTGTAAGAAGGATGCCTTTGCATCATATGTTATCAAGGAAGACCATGCTATTCAAAGACACATGATATGTCAGAAATACCTGCTGGATGCCCAGAGTTGGCTTTGAATTCCAGCTGTTATATTGTCTTTGACCCAGGAAGAATGCTCAGCACCAGCTTAATGGTAATGTGATCATTTAAAAATATTATCCCAGCCTGCGGTAATGTCTACTGGGATGTCTGCATATTAAAGTGATAGGTCAATGCTATCCCAATTACTTCTGCTCCCTCCACATATACACAGAAAGAGATTTTAAACATGGTCTTTAAAAATAAATAGACCAGCTCTGTGAGGCAACAATCTATTGTTATTATGTCTTTTCCTTTATGAAATAAGTTAAGGTTTCACTATGCCTTCATACAGCAAAGACAAAGTTGTTTTTATTCAGTCAGATCATAATGGCTATTACATAGTAAACCAAGGAATAATTTTCTGACTAAATGAAAATAAAATATGTATATCAAGTTTCTTAAGTGCTTTTAAACTGTGAAATGTTTTCTTATTTATGTTATATTTGACCAGGAAGGCAATCCTATATGAAAGGCAAGAAAAATGCTATTATCTACTAGTAACATTTGGAAATTGAAGTTTTGAACAAGAATAAGAATAAACCTAATTACAAAAAATAAGAAGGTAAAAGAGTTCCAGAGGTAAGGTTTAAATTTAATTTCTCTTTCGATTTTTGAAGTCCAAAATACAGTTATTTCTATAGTTGACACTGTGGGAAAATAAAACATAAGGAGAAGAAAGTTTCTTTAAAAATTACACAGTAACAGCTCACATATATACTGGATACTTTTAATATATAAACTATAGTTAAATAAAATGCTATTTGCAACATCACTGCACTTTTGAATACATGGCTTATCTGAGAAGAATTCCAGATAAATTTGGAGAGTAGTGACCAGATCACCAAGATCAGTTTGAGGTTAAGAGATGATTCAAATCAAATTGGAATGGAGTTATACTAGAGATGTAGGACAAAAGCAGTTTATAGGTAACCTCAAACACATCTTTATCTTGGCATATTATAAAACTGTTTTTACTAGAACTCATTTCTTTTTATTTCTCAAATATTCTATGGTCACAAACATAAAATTTCATCATATTTTGAGTCAGACATTTGATCCCATGAAGAGACCATACTTATATAAGGCAATTTAGTTTGCAAACAAATTCAATATCTCTATTATTTTTTTCAGTCATTACTCATGAACATATACACACAACACACACAAATCCTTTAAGTTTTCTTCATCATTTAAATTTTTATAGAAGAAAAAGTTAATATTCCATACCTATCCATACTGATAACATTCATTATGAAATGATTCAATTGTTTACAAAGTTACAAGTTATTTTATCAGTACAAAGCATAACAAAATATTTCATGTTATAAACTAATGTTCATTCAAACAATGCCATAGAATTTCAATCTATTCAAACTAATTTAAAAAAAATAGTTTTCTTGATCATAGTATACATTTTCTGTTGGAAAGCATATAATTCTCTACAGCTTATGAGAAAAATGTTTTAGAATATATACATATATCCTTCAACTAATTTATAAAATAATTAGTTTAAAACTCTAGAAATAGTTCTACTCCATAAAATGGACAAAAATTGGAAAAAATTTATATATCAATATTGTATAGCTATTTTAACTAAGCATAAATAGGAATTTCCTCAATATAAAATATTTAATGTAAAAGTATTAATGTGTACTCAGAACACAGATATGATGTAGAATTTATGTATTTAAATAGCATTTCATGACATAAGAAAAAGCTCATAGTAAACATGTAGGCAAGAAAACAGGAGGATAAAATTTTTTATGTGCAGCATAATGTCTTTTGGGTAAAACCATGCATTTGGAGAGGAGAAAGTTTGAATTTAAATCAGAAAATGGCAGAAAAGCCTTTGTCCTGTATTTGTGTGGACATGATAGAGAGCATGTCAAGGATGAAGAGACAATGCATGAAATGAGTTGGTTCAATGAAAAGGAATCTCAACTCTAGAGGTAGATTATGAAAAAGCATTGAATTACTCTTAAATGTTAAGGTGACAATCTGTTTACATAAATAGCATGTAAATTCCAAGATTTAAAATGTTATACTAAGATTCAAAGGAAAGGAAAATAAGTCTGGCATCCAAGCATACAGATATTAGCTTGTTCATATATTTTTCCCTTTGTAATAAAGGAGGGGTAAGGTCATTTTAGTGCTTGTTCTCCTGCAATGTTTTAGTTTTTTGAATGGTGAAATTTCACAATTCTACTATGACTTCAGATTTCATTTGACAATTCATTCATTTCTTCAGTTCATTTGCTAAACATCCACTAGATGATGTGCCAAGCACGACATTTATGAGAGCTCAATTAATGAAGTTTCTTCACTGAAGATATTATTTAAAGGTGTATGAAATAAAATTGCATTTTAAAT
>PVHY01013383.1:16743-41649 GCA_004024945.1 Uropsilus gracilis
GAGAGTGCAGGAGCCGATTGGAGTACTGTCTGCATCCAGCTCATACACAGGCTTGGTCTCCCTGACAAGAAGATTGCAGATAGGGGTCTGGAATTTGTGTTTGCATACCAAAGGAAAAGAACTCTGGCTGTTTGGCAGCTACTATTAGGACTCAGGTTCAGAAGCTCAGCTGCTCATAGAGAGCAACTTCTCAGAGAACTTCTAAGACAGCAGGGCAGACCCACGGATCAGGAGCACCAATGCTGCACAGTGGCACAGCACAGACAAGGAAAGGAACTTTTACCCCCAAACACCCAAAAGAAACAAGAAATAACCCAAAAACAAAGGCAGAATTAACCACCTCCTGGTAAATCCACATGCCAACCAATACCAGAGCAGCCGGTGCTCAATATGTAAAGCAAGCCCAAAGAGAAAACACAGGAAGAAAGAAAAATACAAATACTCACCTAAGTCCAAAGGGAAACAATTCATCACCAAAGGATAAACAATTTCCAGAAACCAACAGAGACAACATTGAAGAAATGCCCTATACGTCAGATAAAGATTTCAGGCACAACATTACAAAAGCACTCAATGAGCTAAGAGGAGAAGTAGAAAAATACAGAAAAGAGTGTAGTAAAATGAACAATATCATTGTTGAAGAGAAGAGTGAGATTGAAACACTAAATAATAAATTGAAGGATATAGTTTAATAGAGGAGTGATAGTAGAGCTCAAAAATTCAGGTAAAAACTCATGAAAGCAGGCTGGAAGAAATTGAAGAACCAATCATCACATTGGAGGATACAGAAATAGAATGAAAAAGAAAAAGAGAGAGAGAGAAACACAAAGTAAGAAGAAAACAGAAAAAATTAGAGATCAGATACATTAAAGAAGGAAATATAGGAGTAATTGGAATCCCAGAGGGAGAAGAGAAAGACATAGGAAATGAAAGACTTTTTAATGCAATAATGGAAGAGAATTTCCCAAATCTGAAGAACAAAATGAAAATAGACATAGAGGACATTTTTTCATATGCCTTTTAGTCATTTGTATCTCCTCTTTGGTGAAATGTCTTTTTAATTCTTCTCCCCATTGTTTGACTGGGGTTTTTTGCTTTGTTTTTATTGAGCTGTAGGAGCTCTTTGTGGATCTTTGTTATCAGACACTTGTCACTTGTCTGAAGGGCAAAATTTTTCTCCCAGTTGGCTGGATTTCTTTTTGTTTTGTTGATTGTCTCTTGCTGAACAGAAACTTTTTTGTTTGATATAGTTCCAGCTGCTTATGTTTTCCTTCATAGTTTTGCCAGTCATAGTTGTTTCCCAAAATGGATTTTTGAGATGAAATTCATGAAGCGTTTTGCCCAGGTTTTCTTCTATGTATTTTATGGTTGCAGGTCTCAGTTCCAGGTCTTTTATTCATTTTGAGTTAATTTTTGTACAGGATGTGAGGATGTTGTCCTGGTCCAATTTTTACAGGTTTTGATCCAGTTTTCCAGTACCATTTACTGAAGAGACTATCCTTGTTCCAGAGTATGTTTTTTGCCCTTTTGTCAAAGATTAGTTGACCATATATGTGTGGTTTTATTTTTGGATATTTGATTCTGATGCATTGATCTGTTTGTCTGTTTTTGTACCAGTATTATGCTGTTTTAAGTATTATGGCTAATAGGCATATGAAAAAATGCTCCACATCACTAATAATCAGTGAAATGCAAATTAAAACACTGAGATACCATCTTACACCAGTAAGAATGGCCCATATAAATAAAACAGACAACAAGTGTTTCATAGATGTGGAAGAAAAGGAACTCTCTTACACTGATGGTGGGAATAACTGGTCCAGCCACTATGGAAGACTGTGTGGAGGACCCTCAAACAATTGAAAGTGGACTTACAATTTGACTCAGCAATCCCACTACTGGGAATCTACCGAGAGGACATGAAAACACTAATTCAAAAGGACACCTATACGCACATGTTTATTGAGGCTCTGTTTACAATTCCCAAGATTTGGAAACAAACCAAATGTCCCAAAATGATGATTGGCTAAAAAAATGTGGTACATATACATGATGGAATACTACACATCAATAAAGGAGGACAAACGCATGTCATTCACAGCAACATGGAAGGAACTAGAAAGACTCAGATTAGCAGAAATAAGCCAAAAAAGAAAAAGAGAAATACAGGATGATCTCACTTATATGATGGACATAGGGAAAAACAAACAAACGAATAAGAAAAAATAAAAACAACCAATGGAACTGAACAATGGAGTGAGAAAGGAGGAGGGAGAAAAAGGTGGGGGAGGGAAGAGCACAAAAGATCAGGCTGGTTAACTGGCATTAGTTAGTGAAGTGGGAAAGCCCCGGGGCACACAATAATGCAATGATGTAAATATAAATACAAATACACATACATATGCAAATTTTTAAAAAAATTAAATTAAATTTTAAAAAAAGAACAACTATCACAGAGAGAGTTGACATTCTCTTTGGATATCTCTTCTATCCTACTCCCCATTATACATTCCCAGAAATAATAATTAGTACACTGGATTTGATGTTTGCCATTCCAGTGGTATTTGAAACTCTTAAGTCACACATCAGTAAATAATGTATTATTCTGCATGGCTATAATTTCATAATTATGGTATTGTAATATGTATACCTATCTATGTAACTTGCTTTCTTCCCACAAAAAAATTTCAAAAATTATTTAAAAATATCTCCTAACTCGGATATTGGAGAACATCCCCATTTGTTACTTCTATTATTGTATCCAAATTTCATCTTGCCTTCACGTTTTAAAACTTATAATATTATTCATCTTGTTGTATCTTAATTTGCATACTGATATCTTGTTGTATCCTAATTTTATTTTATTTATACATTCTAAGCCTGAAATAAACTGTATAGTTTAAAAAAATGACTTTGGAGAAATTAAACACTAAGGTCAGAAACAAAAAAAAAAAAAAAAAAAAGAAAAAAAAAAAAAAAAAAAAAAAGAAGGGAAGGAAGAAAATAGACATACAGGAAGCAAAAAGGAAACAAAACGACTTTAATGAAAGAAAAACCACAGCAAGACACATAATCATAAAATTTCCAAGAGCCCAAGGTAAAGAAAAAATAATGAGAATGACTAGAGAGAAGAAACATAACCTACAAAGGAAAACCCATTAGGCTAACCTCAGACTTCTCTGAAGAGACACTCCAGGCAAGGAGAGAATGGAGCCACATCTTCAAAAGACTCCAAGATATAAGTACCAGCCAAGAATAATCTACCCACAAAGCTGTCCTTCTTTTATGAAGGAAAAATTAGAACCTTCTCATACAAACAAAATCTCCAGAAGTTTACTACCACCAAACCCCCACTTCAAGAAATCTTGCAAAAAGCCTCAAAACCAAAACCCTCAGAAGAATAAAACAAACATAATAATAAGCCAAATCAGAACTTCAAAATGACTACCAGAAACCCAACACTAGAACCTCTAAATGTCAATGGTTTAAAATCATCAATCAAAAGACACAGAGTTGTGGACTGGATCAAAAGATATTGCTCAACATTTTGCTGCCTCCAGGAAACACATCTAGTGCCTAAAAATAAGCATGAACTGAAAGTAAAAGGATGGAAAACAATCCTAATAGCAAATGGCTCCCCCAAAAAGGCAGGAGTAGCCATTCATATACTGGACAAGGCAAATTTCAAAATAAAAAAAGTGATAAAGGGTAAAGATGATAACTATCTAATGGTTTGAGGGTCAACCCATCAAAAAGATATAACTATTATCAACATATATTCACCAAATGAGGGAGCACCAAGATTCATAAGATACTATTAGCAAAACTGTAAACAAATACAAGTGAAAACATATACGTGGTAGACGACTTTAACACCCCACTCTCATCAAAAGACAGACAAAAAAAACAGAAACTAAACAAGGACACAAAAGCCTTATAGGAAGACCTAGACCAAATGGACCTAATAGATATCTACAGGAGTCTGCACCCCCAAGAAAACGAATACACCTTCTTTTCAAATGCACATGGATCCTTCTCTAAAATTGAGCAAATATTAGGACATTAGCAAATTTGAATAAATACACAAAAATTAAAATTACACCAACATTTTTCTCATCATAAAGGCATCAAGCTAGAAATTAACAATGAAGAGAAAGCAAAAAGTGTCTCCAATACATAGACTTAACAGCATGTTATTAAATGAAGAATTGGTAATCAAAGGAATTAAAGAAGAAATTAAAACCTACTTTGAAACAAACAACAAAGAGGATAAAACATTCCAAAATGTCTGGGACTCAGCAAAAGCATATCTAAGAGGAAGGTATAGCAATACAGGCACATATCAAAAATCAAGAAACTAACCACAGAAATAACCTAATCTGCCAACTTAAAAATTTAGATAAAGAACAACAAAAAAGCCAAAACCCAGCAGAAGACAAGAAATAATAAAATTAAAAGGAGAAATAAATAACCTAGTAACCAAAAAGACTATCCAGAAGATCAACAAAACAAAGATGTGATTCTTTGAAAAAACAAATAAAATTGTTAAACCCTTGCAAAGCTCACAAAGAAAGAACACTCGAATAAACAAGATCACAGATGAAAGAGGAGAAATTACAACAGACACAAAAGAAATCCAAAGGATAATCAAAAACTACTATGGACAGTTATATGGAAACAAATATAACAACTTAGATGAGAAGGACAGATTCTTAGAAAAATACCACTACCCAAATCTGAACAAGGAAGAAATAGAGATCTTAAATAAACCAATCACAAGCAGCGAAATAGAAGCGGTCATCAAAAATCTTCCTGAAAACAAGAGCCCAGGACCAGATGGCTTCAACAAATGAATTCTACCAGACATTCAAAGATGAAATAACGCCTGTACTAACAAAACGTTTCCAAAAAATTGAGAAAGAAGGAAAACTGCCAAACACATTCTATGAAGCAAACATCACACTCATAACAAAACCAAATAAGAACACGGACGCAAAAATTTTCAACAGAATCTTGGCAAATCGAATCCAACGATGCATAAAAAGCATTATTCACCATGACCAAGTGGTATTTATCACAGGAGCACAAGGATGGTTCAACATCTGGAAATCAATTGACATAATACACCACATCAACAAAAAGAAAAACAAAAACCATATGATCATAGCAATGTATGCCGAGAAAGCATTTGATAAAGTCCAGCATCCATCCATGATAAAAGCCCTTGAAAAATTGGACATTAAAGGAACATACCTCAATATAATAAAAGAAATCTATGACAAATCTACAGCAAATATCATCCTAAATGGGGAAAAACTAAAATCATTTCAATTAAGATCTGGAGCCAGGCATTAATACCTACTCTCCCCACTACTTTTAAACAGTACTTTTATACTGGAGGTTCTAGCCAGGGCAATAAGGCAAGAGAAAAATATAAAAGGGATATAAATAGGGGAAAAGGAACTGAATCTATCACTATATGAAGATGACATGATTCATTATATAGAGAACCCCAAAAATATCTACAGAAAAAATTATTGAAACAATAAACCAGTTCATTAAGGTAGCTGGTTACAAAATCAGCACACAGAAATCAGTAGCTTTCCTATATGCAAAAAGCCAAACAGAAGAAAAAGCCAAACACCTTCAGAAGAAGGTGAAGTAAATATAAAAAAATCCCATTTACCACCACACCAAAAATAAGTAAATACTTGACTTGGGAATAAACCTAACAAAACACATGAAAGAACTATACAAGAAAAACTTCAAAATGCTGCTAAAAAGATAGAAGAAGACATAAGGAAATGGAAAGACATACCCTGTTCATGATTGGAAGAATCAACATCATCAAATTGGCCATCCTACCAAAAGCAATCTATAGATTCAATGCAATCCCTATAAAAATCCCTGTCACGTTCTATAGAGAACAAAAATTACTGAAATTTATGTGGAATAACAAAAGACCTTGAATAGCAAAAATGCCTACTCACTTAAAAAAGAGAAAATGGAGGTATTACTATCCCAAACTTCAAATTGTACCACAAAGTCATAGTAATTAAAACAGTTTGGTACTGGTACAAAAATAGACAATGAGACCAATGGAGCAGAATTGAGTGTACTGAAATAAAACTACACATACATAGTCAACTAATCTTTGACAAAGGAGTGAAAAATTTACATTGGAACAATATGGTGCTGGGAAAACTGGTGCAAAATATGCAAAAAATGAACCAAGACAACTCCCTCATACCCAGTTTAAAAAATCAACTCAAAAATGAATAAAAGACTTAGATGTCAGACCTGAAACCATAACATACATAGAGGAAAACTTGGACAAAACCCTCCATGAATTAATACTCAGAAATCCCTTTCTGGACACATCTACAGATGGCAAAAAAAAAAAGGAAAAAATAAACAGATGGGATTACATCAAACTAAAAATCTCTGCACAGCAAAAATGAAAACAGAAAAAAGAAAAAGAAGCCCAACAGAATGGGAAAAATATTGTGCCTTCCACAAGAGTGATGAGGGTTTAATAACGAAGATCCACAAGGAACTCACACAACTAAACAAAAGCAAAACAAGAAGCCAAATCAAAAAATGGGGAGAAGAACTAAAAAGACACTTCTCCAAAGAGGAAATACAAATGGCCAACAGGTACATGAAAAACTGTTTAGCATCACTAGTAATCAGGGAAATGCAAATCAAAACCACAATGTGATTCCACCTTACACCAGTAAGACTGGCCCACATCCAAAAAAAGGGGCAACATGTGCTGGTAGGGCGTGGAGCAAAAAGAACACTCTTACAATGCTGGTGGGAATGTAAACTGGTCCAACCACTATGGAAAACCATATGGAGGACCCACAAATTAATGAAAAATGGAACTACCATTTGACCCAGCAATTACTCTCTTGGAAATCTACCCAAAGGAGACCTCAGTGCTTCTACAAAGGGACATCTGTGCTCGGATGTTTACTATACCACTATTTATAATTTCAAGGACATGGAAGCAACCTAAATGTCCCAGAACAGATGACTGGGTGAAAAAGATGTGGTACATATACACAATAGAATATTGCTCATCAATTAAAAATGAGAAATTGTATGATTTTATGATAACATGGATGTACTTAGAAGAAATCATATTAGCAGAAACAAGTCAAAAAGAAAAAGACAGACATCAAATTGTTTCACTATTATATGGGACATGGGAAAGATAAATAAAATTCCATGAAGAAAAATCAAAGCAAGCTAACAACCAAAATGAAGGACACAACCCGGGTGGGGCGGGGGAGGTGACAGGGTGGAAATTGGCGGGGAGCAGGGGAGAACCCTGGGAATTACAAAGATGTGACATTCATATAAAAATAAATTTTTAAAAAAGAAATGAACAAAGGAAGGAAGGAAGAAAGGCAGGAAGAAAGGGAGGGAGAGAGAGAGGCATCAAAGGAAGTTCCTTGCTTTGTTCTTGGGAGAAAAATCTGAAAGTTAAACAGACTGGCATTGCACTCAAAGGTCTCTTGACTTGGGGTGAGATTGGAGTACTACTTGGACATCAGATATCATCACATACTACAGCAGGAGCAGTTAAGAAGAGTCATATTTCATTAAACAAGAGGTAGTTAAAGAGAAACCACTGGAGGCTGTGGTCTGGGGCATAGTATCTGTCATGCAGAAGGCAGATAGCTGGCAGTTCTGGAAAGGAGAGAGCCAGGTGATTTGGAAGAACACATGCTTAAATGGGGAAAATAGGTATAGAAGAAATGGGATGCTACCAGAGGGTCAGTCCACAGTGAAAATACAAGTGGGAGGGGATGTAATACCTCCCCCCCACCCTCAAGACTCATATGGACCTCATAAAGTGAACAGAGTTCACAGGCTGTAGACACATGTCTGGAACCCAAGAGGGGAGTGATATCACAAACTCCACAAACACAAGCCAGCATCTACCCTCATTTTTAAACAGTAAGTGTAACCTTCCTGATCCCCCCTCCCCTAACTCCTCATTCAGTCACTGTGTGATCCAGTCTTCAAAAGCACAGACATCTGCAAAGGTCAAAAAAAAGCTCATCAAATAGATGCAGCAAAAGTCAGAAAAACAAATACCCTGAGAAATTAAAATCAATGGCAAGAATTAGAAATCAAAGTTTTAAAAAAAACAAAGTAACATTTTCATGATATAGAAGAGGTAAAATATTCTTTTGAAAAAACTTCTGAAAAAAGAGCAGATCAAAAGGAGGATCAAATCAGTGAATAAATGGACTGGAAGACTTAACAATGTCAAAATGGCCATCCTTTTCCAAGCAATAAACAGCAAAGCAACAGAATTCCTGACATTGTTTCAATAGTATTCTTCAAGTAAATAGACACGCTCCACTGAAAACTTTTAGAGACAATAAAATAGTAGGCTATCAATCAATCTACAAAAATCAGTTGCATCCCTATATGCATCATGAAGATAAGTCAATTTTGACCACATTCTCCATAGGTCAGTCTATTTTTATGCTTCTGTGCTTCTGTAATCTTTCTTGCTAAATCTTCCTTAAAACACTTTGTTGAATGTGTTTTGAAAATTCATCTCAGTTTGCTCACACTTGTAGCAAAAACTGAACTTATATTCCTGAAATTGAAGAACAGCTGTTTTGGAAAGATAGACCATCAAATTACATTATGCTTTTCCATAATGCTAGACAAAACATTTCTTAAAATGACACTAAAAATTAAATATAATGTTGTCATACACTATAGTAAAGTTTTGTCTTCAGAAACAGAGAAGAGATTTCGAAAATGTTGTTTAGCTTCTTCCTTGTCCATAAAATGGAGTGATGAGATATACTTCACAAGGTTTTTGTCTGCACTGAATAGGAAAATGAAGGCTTATATAGATAGCAGGTAGGCAATCTTTCCTTCTCCTTACCTGGTCACACAATTACACATTTGATACTGTTTCTTAGTTAGGGTAAACTAAATTTCCTATCATATAAATGAAAGTACCCCAGCAATACCCATTTATATCTGCTTTGAAATGTTCTGCTTGGAGGTTGTAATTCACCTCAAAAATAGACTGATCACAATCCAACTGTGTTTACTATCAGCCTTGAAAGGTAAAAGCATGTCATATGTCTAACCATATCAGTTACCAAGAGTATACTCATGCATATTCTTTAGTCACTGTTGGCTTATGGATAATTTAAATCAAAGTCAGTATGTTTTCTCATTATTTGAATACATAATGTTTAAGTATTTAGATATATTTTCAGTATTATTTATGAGAGTTATGAATCAATATTTTATTTTTCCCTCTAAGAGAACATAGCTCCAAATTTAGAACATTCTGGTAGACAAACCAGGATTGTCTATGCAACAAGTATTAGTCTCATTTTTCTTTACAACAGAATTCGAGTTTTTCTTTTTTCTACGAAAAGCATATTCTTTATAGAAGGCAAGATCTCTTTAAAGCCCAGATATAAATCTTCATGGATTCAAGTAAATCATACTCACTCTTCTTACCAATTGATATCTTGATACAGCATAGACTTCCTGGGTATAGTCAGAATGACTTGGCTTAGTGCAATCTTACCTTCATCTTGAAATTTCTTAATGTTGAACTAAGAACTTAGTAGTCTCATTTTTATTTGGTTCCTGTTAGTTAAGTAGTTCATCCTGCAGAAGTTGGGTAATGAGACCCAAATGAAAGACTGCTGGGAAACTATAAGGAAGTTTTATTATTGGTTCAAAAGATGGAACACTTCTTTCTCTGCCTCTCTACCGGTAGCTTGACTGTGAAGTCTGGAAATGGGACCTTGAGGATAACAAACAAGCATTGAGGATGAAAATTCATGTTGAACCTTAAACTATCATTGCTATTAATTCAATATTGCTTGAGATAATAAAACATCTTTATTGTTGGGGTTACTTTTCTGCTATTTGCAGACAAAGGCATCAATTTTTAGTGAAAATTGTCATTTTCCAAGCAAAATCTAATTCTTGTTAAATAAAATTCATTTTGAGCTGTGACACATCTAGTTATTGAATATGGTATCTTCTCTTGACACTATTATTGAAATATGATCAATTATAACTAATGGAATAAAATGAGTAAAAGATTTGATTGTACTTTCTTGCAAGATTATTTCTAGAGAAAGGATTGAACTCAAAGAATTTTTTTTTTGTTTTTCCTTCTTTCTCCTTCAATACCCCTAAAATGTGGATGATGTGGTGGAAAATTTAGCAGCCATACTGAAACATGAGGCATTACTAAATTGTTTTTAAAAATCCAGCTGAGCAGATAGAATGAGAATAGGTATTTGAAGCCTCTAGCTGCTTTGCTTTCTTAATTTTGACCTGTTTCTGGACTTATTTTATGTGGTAGAGAATAAATTTCAATCTCTGTAATTCTGATTTTTTGTTAAGGTTTGATAATACTATTAATACTATTTCATTTTATTTCTGACAGGAATTTGTATGATTATATATTTATATAATTATATTTACATATAATTATATATTTTAGATATTATAATTTTATATATAATTCAAAGTGCAGAGTTTAGTTTTGCTAATAAACTATTCACATATTCAATAGGCACATAGTAAATTTTTTTTAATTTTTTTTAATGGTGTGTGCATGGAAAACCTATAATTCTAGCCTCTCAATTTTCATTACAGAATCTCTAATACACACAAATGCAGACCTTAAAAAATCAGAGATTCTTAATTTTCATTTTAGTAGAGGATTTGACTTCTGTAGAAAATGAGTCAGAGAAAGAATTACCCAGAAGACAGGTTCACTATCATGATAGTCAAGCCTCTTTGGATTTCAAACCTGATCAAAAACTATACAAATGATAGGATTTCTCATTTTCATATACTGATTTTTTTGATTGATCTATATTATGCTTTTGAAATTGATTGAGAGATTTTAGGTGGCCATGCACAAAATGAGGCACAAGTTTGCAAAAGGCAAACAAATTAAAATTAACCTTATTAGATGATAGTAGATCAAAAATCACTATAAAACTAGTCTAATGACAAGTTTATCACTCTAACCATTATCTTAGAAACAGATATAATTTATAAATATATTAAAACCAAGCACACAGCTTGCCAACATCATTTTTAAAATAAAATATGGAGCATAATGTCACAAAAGTTCTATGTAGTAATTAATCCCCCAGATTTTATATTGATCTACACTATTATTTATAACTGACCCTATTTGACTTACTTGTCAGTCTCAGGAGTTCACGTCTCATTTTCCCCAATATCTTACAATAATATAAGTTCACAATTTGTCATTAAGTTACTTTGACCTCAATTATCACATTAGAGTAGTATATATATTAATTAAACCAAAAGAATTAACATAAAATAGGAAGTAGGAAGTAGGAAATAGGAAAATAGAATGAGAAAGTCACATAATTAATGAAACCATAAATGATACTTCAAACATACTTAGCATAGTTGGAGCTATGTAACAAGCTCAGAAATCACTCTTCATAATTCTGGATTTTAGAAGAAAAATCTTTATTTCTACCACAAGGGAAAAATAATAAATTGTTTTCTATCTATTTGCTCAACAATATGCTTTCTGAATAAAAGTAATTATTCATTAAAACATATTTTTAAGGTTCAACAATGGAGAACAGGGAACAATGCCAACTAACCAGACTTAAAATTGTATCCATGTATTTTAATAAATCTATCAGTATTCAAAATATCAGAGCTAGTCAATGAATCATAAATTGTTAATGAAGATTTTGTGTGTTGGTGAAGATTTTTGAGAATAATGAAAATTTGAAATGCTTTTTAAAATATTCTGTAGCTTTAAATAGAAAATATTAACCTTTCCTAATATAAAAATATTATTGCAGATTTTTATAATGACAACCAGTAGAAGATAGATATTGTACTTTTCTGAGTATATCAAATTTAAAAGATGAAAGAACAATTATACTATCTCATCAGAAATGCAATTATGAAACCAAATATTTCATAATTTACTAAAAAAACTGCAAAACATTCCATGAATATAATTCAGCTATAGTACAGTAAATCTGGGTACATATACATAAACATAGAACATAAATTGACTAAAAGTCACAGTTTTTATTATATATTGTATGCCATTATATATAATATGCCATTATAATAAAAATATTAGTCATATCTCTGTGACCATATGAATAGAATGTAAGGGGAATTTGCTTAGTATAAAAGTCAGAAAGTGACAGAAACTTCTGAATGGTTTCACTAATGTGTGGAATAGAAATAACAAAAGAAATAAATTGAAAAAAAGCTTTCTACTGAATGGGAGAAAATTTGAGCACACCATTCATCTGACAAGGGACTGATCAAAAAACTCCAAAGAACTCACACACTTCAAGAAAGAGAAAACATATAACCTCATCAAAAAAATGGACAGAAGATCTAAATGGACACTTCTTCAAGGGAAAAAATACAGATTGCCCATAAGCACATGAGAAAATGTTCATCATCATTTAACATCAGAGAGATGCAAATCAAAACCGTGAAGAGCTACCACCTCACACCGTGAGATTGGTCCTTATCAAAAAAGACCAAGAAGAACAAATGCTGACAAGGATGGGGGGAAAAAGAAACACTCTTAAACTGCTAGTGGAAATGGGATTGTTTCAGCCCTTATGGAAAACAGCATGAAATTTCCTCAAAAGATTAAAAATGGGTCTCTACATGACCCATCACCTCTTGTTTGTATTACATGATTTTTATCTTTTGCTTTGTTGCTGTGATAAATTATATTGCTCAAGTTTCAGATATTAAACCAAACTTGCATTGCTGGAATTAATCCCATGTGGTCAGGATGTTTAATCCTTTAAATGAGTTATTAACTTAAGTTTGCTAGCGTTTGTTATAGATTTTAACATACACAATAGGGACATTGGTCTGTGGTTTTCTTTTTCATAATCTTGTCTGGTTTGGGTATCAGAATAATGTTGGATTTATAAAATGTGTTTAGAAGTTTTCCTTTTTCTCTAGTTTTGGAAGAGTTTGAGTAGGATAGGTATTATTTCATCTTTGAATATTTGATAGAAATAACTACTGAAAACAACTGGTCCTGGACTTTGAAGGTGGGGAGGGGTGGGGGGTGAGATGGAAAGTTTTGATTTTTGTTACAATTTTCTTGTTTGGAATTGGCCTGTTCAGGTTTTTCTCTTTCTTTTTGGTTATCAGGAAGTTATGTATGTCTAAGAATTTATATATTTCTCAAAGGTTATCAATTTAATAATATAAATAAAGATGTTCATAGCAGTCTCTTCTAATGCTCTGAATTTTTGAGTTGTCTGTTATTGCTTCTCTTTTGTTTCGGTGTGCTTCTTTATGTTTTCATATATATATTTTTGGGACCCTAACTGGAGATTTTATTAATTTTATTTAGCTATTCAAAGAAATAGTTTTTAAATTTATTTATCTTTTGGATTATCTTTTTTATTTATATTGCTTTTATCTTTGCTCTAATTTTTAAGATTTCCTTCCTTCTATAGATTCTTAGTTTTGTCTTTTTTAATATATTTCTAGTTCCTTAAGGTATTGGGTTAGAATATTAATTATTTCTTGATTCTTAATGTTAGGTTGTATCATTATACAGTTTCCTTTTAGTACTGATTTTGCTGTGTCCCACAGGTTCTAGTAACTCATATCTTCATTTTCATTTGTCTCCAAGTATTTTTTTAATTTCTTCTTTGATTTAATTTTCAACAATATTTCAACATTGTGTATTACTCAGTCTCCACAAATTTTTCAGTTTCCCTTTTATAATTAATTGCTAAATTTGATATATTGTGATCAGAGGTTTACAGATGCTTTCAGTTTTCATGAAGTTATTGACATTATTGTGACCCAATATCTAGCTCTTTGAATGTTCTACGTACATTTGATAATATTGTTCTCCACTTCTTTCACTCAGTGCCCTCTATACATCTAATAATCCTAAATCTTCTAATTCGTCTTTAAGACTAATATTTCCTAGTTGATTTTCTGGCTTGTACTCCACTTCATCTTATGTAAACATGACTGTCTATCTTCAGGGTGTCTGATTTTGTTTGAACTTTCATTGAACTCAGATGTGTCTTCTAGAGACAACAGAGAATTGAGTTTTGTTTTCTGATCTCACTAGTCATTTTGTGCCTTTTTATTGCTGAGTTCAGTCCATCTACATTAGGGTGATTTTGATACATAAGAATTTTTTACTTTTTGTCTTTTTGGTTCTATTTCCTTGTTTATTTCATTTTATTTTATTTTTGGTGTGGGTTTTTCTTTCTCATCTTCTATTTAGATAACTCTTCATGAAATTGTAGGCAATGTTTGGTGTTTACAAACTTGTTCAGCTTTTATGTTTCTGGAAGTCTTTATATTTCCTTTATAGATATCTAACAGAGAGTCTTGTAAGTTACAGTATTCTTTGTTGGATGTTTTTATCTTTCAGTGTTTTGAATATATCAATCTATTTTTCCTTGATTTTATGGTTTCTTAGAGAAGTCTGATATGAGCTTAATTGAAATGCTTTTATATATTACTTTATTTTGTACCCTAGCTGTATTCAATATTCTCTCTCTTGAATTATTGCTATGACCCATAACTATGGGTCATAGAGTTCTCATTTATATAATTCATATACATTTATATACATTCAAATACATTTATATAACCAAGTATCCTTGTAGCTTCATGGCATTGCATATTTATTTCCTTCTCCAGGTTTTAATTTTTTTTTCATTTCTTTTAATAAACTTTGTTTTCTTCTCTCTTTCTCTTCTCAGATCCCATTACCTTCATGTTTCCTTTTCTAACAATGTCAAATTACCTGTATAATATTTCTTTTTTTCCCCTCCTTCTTGTCTCAATATTCATTCACATTGGTTTTTATTAATTATTATTAAGGTTACTCACTAATTCAATCATCTATTTGTTTCATTCTGTCTCAAGCGTTTCCTCCAGATATGTTTTAATCTCATCTACTGATCATTTTATAACATGTAATTGTCTATTTAATAATAATATTAAGCTTCCATTAAGCTTCCATTATTGTTGCATTAATTTCATTTCTCTGGTCACTCATTTGTTTTTCTGAATTTTGTTGTAACTCTTTGTTTAGTTTTTTATTGTCTCATTTATCACTCTAACTTGGTTATCTGTACTTTCTTCCATTATTTTAATTTCTTTTTTTTTTTCATTTTCTTCTTAGACCCAATTTAATCTTAGAAAGTAGAAGGGATTATTTTCTTCAAAGTAAGAATATCCAAACATGTTAGTCAAATCAATGACAATTTTAGATTTTGTGTCAATTTTGAAAGCATTATCTGCCACTGGCTTTCTCTCTGATTGTTCAGTTAGTGAGTTTTATTGCAGATAAGATTACATTTGGTAAAAATACCAGAGAAATCACTTCCAAGTGTGTTAACAATGCAGATACCAAGACAAAAATTACAGAACAACTGAAGAATTGCAATTCTTATTTTAATTTCTTTGCCATGCCCATTTTGAACTCCTTATGATAGGAAGATATAAATGTTTCATAAACTTGTGGTTTAATTCTCAAGAGTTTTTATCACCTTGTAATGAAAAATTCCCTTGGGGTGCCAAGGTGTCATGTGTTATATATTTTTTCTGCCCATATTACTTCTTTACATTTCGTTTTTGTTATGATCTATTTACTTGTTACTTGTAATCACCAAAATTTTTTACTATTTCTGTTTTAACAGCAGGCAGCATTTTGTTTGATTTTAGATTTTTTTCACCTTTTCCAGCTACTGCAGAACTGTTGATATGCCCGTTTTCAGAGTTCCAGATCTGAGTCTCTATAGTTTGTGAGTCTTAGTGTGATTCATGAGATCAGCACCTGCCTTGATGCATGCAGTCTAGAATACTATATATGCACTTTTTTTTGTTCTTTTTTTTTTAAATTTATTTATCTATATTTCATATCATTTCAATCCCTGGGGGTCACTCACCACCTCCCCCTCCCACCCGCTCCAGCTGGTCCCCATTCTCCTCTTGTGCAGTAAAAAGTCAAATAGAAGAGGAAGAAATCAGAAAAACCATCCCATTTACCATTGCACCAAAAAAAAATTAAATATTTGGGAATAAACCTAACAAAAAATGTGAAAGAATTATACAAAGAAAATTTTAAAACACTACAAAAAGAGATAGAAGAAGACGTAAGAAAATGGAAAGACATCCCCTGTTCATGGATTGGAAGAATTAATATTATCAAAATGACCATTTTACCAAAGGCAATATATATATATATGCACTTTGAAAAGGGCATCTGACTTGCTGAGAGTACCCTAGCTTCTCTTCAAATATTTCCCCTCAAAGATAGCTGTGTGCTTCCAGAACTCAGCTCGCCCTTCACCAGGATCATTGGCTTACTGAGAGGCAGACCTCATTTAGAGTTTGCATGTATCTTCTTTGCCCCAAACTACTGTTTCCAGGCATTTTCTCCTCCCATCTCATTTAAAGAGTCATGAATCATCTCAGTATCCCTACTAGTATTGTCCATATCTATTTCAATGTCCAAGAGATGCTACTGTTAGTCCCAATTTTGAGACCCTTTGGGTACAATATGGAGTCCAGTAAACTTCCAGAGTATTCTCTGAGGAAATAAGATGCTATGATCTGATCTGACTTTTAATTGTTGGAATTTATTCAAAATCATCTCATGACTTACAAAGGAACAATGGCAGATAACCTTATATTCACTTAGGAATAAAAAAAAAAACCCTGAACCACATAAAGTTCGGTTTTGACGACTCATTTAATAGCTGACTGTTATCACTGTGGCTCATGCCTGTAAGCTTCAGTCTTTGAAGCAGTCAGGGTTAGGGATCACGATTCGAGTCCCACCTGGGGCCCGTATCAAGACCTGTTTGTTTGCGCGCACCTGTAATCCCAGCTACCTGGGAAGCTGAGGCTGGGGATTGCCTGAGTCTGTGGAACCCTAGGAAACGAGAGCCTGCGGTTCCACAGGCAAAAATACTAAGACCTAGTATCAAAAAAATAATAAATAGCTGACTATTAGACTCCATATTGGCAAAAACTAAATGTGTCTTGTGATCATTATATATGACACATAGTAGTCATCCAATAAATATTGACACATAGTAGTCATCAGTAAAATCAATAAATATCAGCAAATTAGTAAATACAAGCAGGTAATACCCGGGAAGAATGAATCAAGCATAAAATTCAAGGCAGCAATATTTTCAATAGTATATTGGTGCATCTTAAGTAAAATTTCATGTGAATTGTTACATGAACCATTCGTTGCAGATATTAACTCTCAGTGCAACTAGTAAAGCTGCATATATGTAAGCTTTTGTAAAAATTCACTGTGTTAACATGAAAACCCCTTATTCAAGATTGCCTTTGATTTAAATTTAAAAACATATCTATATATAAAATTCAAAAATATCTACAATTAAAGCACCAAGGAAAGAGGGAAAATAAAGATAGCCTTATTATTTTAAAAATTGCACTAGTCATTCTATTAAATTACTCACTACTGAATTATAATGAAAACAAAAGTTAACACTTTCAAGCTGATATAAAAAACTATCTTCAGAAAACTGAACATGTTTATCTCTGTTATAACTTTGCTTCATAATTACATTCCTTCAAACCCGTTTGTGCCACTTCCTTTCACTTTCATTCACCCTGTCAGTAGTGTTATTCCTTAGTTTATTTTCAGACATGTTTATTGCTGATTCTTTTATAATCATTGAAAAGGTTGGTGCTATTTCCAAAAGTAATTGTATATAATAAAGCTGTTCTTGTCCAACAATTAAAACATTTTATTATGTAATAAAAAGGTTCCTTTTTTAAAGTCCTAGTCATACAGCATTAATTCAGATACTAATTTGCATTTGATATATTATTGCTAAAGCTGTATAAGCATTTGTTAATAATATATATGTGCATATACATATTAGATTACAAATTTAGATTACATAAATATCATGTCTCAACAGGTTTTAATTTCATTTAAATATAAGAATTTTCTTTTTTTTTTAACAAGGATAATACTACAAGTGTAAGTTTAAAATAAGAAAATTTTTGAAGACTTTCATAAGATGTAGATCTTCTGGAAAAATATTGTATGGAACAATTAGCACAGCATCTAACCTATAGTACTTAGTGCTCAAAATTTTTGAATAGTTGAGATGTTTTTGGAAATAGCACCAACATTTTCAGTGATTAAGAAATCTTACCAGACTGAGACTAAAAATAAACACTACTGAAAAGGTGAAAGAATAACACTACTGAAAGGGTGAAAGACTAACACTACTGAAAGGGTGAAAGAAATTGAAAGGAAGTGACACAATCATGGTTTTGAAGGAATATAATTATAAACACAGAACATTATTTATAAGGATTCATTCATAACTGGAAGCACTGGATCAGAAGTTAAGAGTGGGGTTCAGCCCCAGTTCACCAAAATGTAAGCATTATTGCACCCCAGAAAAGTCACCTCTCTAGGGAACGTTTCCTCTATTGTTAAATAGAGAGTTTTAATGTACTCAAGTTTCCCCTGTCAATGAAGTTTCTGAATGAGGTCAGCTGTTTCTCTTTATCAGAGTTCTTGGGAGTTGCAACAGTGATCATAGCTCAGTCAATTCTTCTACCCCGTGGTTATCAAACTGAATATTTTTTGTGTGCTTATGTGTAAAATTTATACATTGAAATTTAAATGTCTCCTGGTGACCTGGAGGATACCTACTTCTTAGCTTCTTTTCATTCCTTGCATCAACTGCAGCTGTATGCTCTAGTTCACTAAAGTGTCAAATTAGTTCCTGCTTTAGTGCCATTGCACTGGCTGGTTATGACTCTAATGTCTTCGTCCTCATTATCTGTCTGCTTGGTGCCCATTCTTTAGTTGAGACAAAATATTTACTACCTATGGTGAGATGAGTACATGCAATATAGTGAAATTGATAAAGAATACCAGAGGCTACATCTGTTAAAGAGTTGTTGGCATAAGCCAACAGCTGAAAAACGTTGAGAAACTGAACACAGACCACTGGTGTTATTTGAGGCAGGACCTGAGGCAGGAGCACCAGTCATGCTCAGAGTTTCAATGACTCTGTCTGTGAAAGTCCGAATCCCAATGAATCTGTTTAAAACCATCTGATAAAGGGGGGTTCCAAGTCCTCTAAAACTGTGGCTTATATCCCCTTCAGGGTTTATGACTTTCAAGTTTGGTTAGTCTGTTTTTAATTTCAACTGTTTTAGTGGCTCCATTCAAACTTGAATCTGATTGTTCTATTTATAACCATTAATGATCTCAAAATATTTGAATGACTTAAACCTGATTGGTCCATTTAAAATTCTGGCACAGTATTCAAAGGTGAAATCCCAGGCAGCTGTCCAGCCCTCACCATCGAGGTTAGGTAGGCAATTGCTGCAGCTCCCACTAGGCTGGTCTTGGGACATAAAGCAGAGCAGTCAGGCCAATAACATGAGATTCTGAAACTGACCCACTGAGTATACAAGCTGTGGGGCCCTCTTCTCAATGGGTCCCACCAGAGTTGACCATGAAACCCAACCATACCCTGCAGTTATAACCACTTTAGCCTTCTTGTTTTAGCTGTGCTAATGCCGCCCAAACCAATATTTCTTCATCTGTTATCACTGGGTCACTGTGTGATTTGGAGATGAATTCATAACTTTAACTTATTTCTGGAGACCAGTAGATCAAAAGATAGCACTCAGGTGCTACTGAGAAGGTAGAGCTTTGGGCATCTTCTCAATCTTCCAAATCACGAAATCACAAAAAGAGAGGAGTGCAGATTTAGTTTTGAGCCTAGTTTCCTTGGAATTACCCCTGAGTCAGTGTATTTTCTTATTCATCAACATTTGATTAAGTCTAAGTATGTGTTTAGATTCCCTAGAGATAGTAAGCCTTGCTCCTTTTCTCTTGCATTAATGTGTGATGTTAACAGGGATAATCAGATTGCAATATAATCAAAAAAGGTTTAATCAAAATTAAGGATCATGATTTAAGTTCATAACCATGGGCAGCCAAGGTGTGCTCTACCATACTCTGGGAAAAGAAAAAAAAAATCAAGAGTAACCAGAGAGAACTGAGATCACTTGCGTTGAAACTTCTTGGGTTAATCCCTAAGTCATTGGTATTTTGGTGATTGGTTTATAGGAGTCTTCAGGACTTCATACTGAGGTTTTTTTAACTGTAAGTAGGTGTTCTATTGTTACTTTTGTAGTCACTGGTAAGGGGAACATGGGGATTTCTGAGTCAGAACTCTCAGCAACTCAAACAGAATTTTTACAGACAAGATTGAATTTGATTCAAATCAGTTTATATAGTTGCATTAAGTATTTTTTTTTTTTACCTCCACAATGAGTATCCCAGACTTCTAGGAAAAAAATTTCCCATGGCTTAGACATAAGCATCTCCATGCTCTGATCAAAGTAAAATAAAGTCTGTGCCTTCAGGGAGAACGTTGGAGCTACTAGTTCTTTAGTCATACCTCTGAAACTCAATAAAAAGCTCAGCCCACTGCATGGGAACTTGGGGTGGGTATAGTGTTATCTTTTCCTGGAGTGTCATCTTTACTCTGAATGGGAAATGAGGTAAATAGTAACTCCTGATCTTTGTATCTTATCCTCTTGACATGAAACCTCAAACCTAAAGCAACTAGCAGGGCAGGAAATCAGAATCTTGGCCATATATGCCAAGGATAGAGGACTCCATCACTGTCAGTCAGACCAGAGCATCTGCAACATTGAGGTGGGGACAAGCAAAAATGAGATATGTGAGTTACTCACCCTTCCCCAAGAAAACATACCCCTAGACTGAGATCTAAAGGGATAAGAGGCGGCCATTGTTCTGATCACTCTCATTTGGAGTAAAGTTTCCATAATTGAGAAATTGAGATCCAGGAGATGGGAGCAGGTCAAAGTTCAAATGCCATGAACTCTTGCTTTCTAAGACTTAACAGATTTTCTGTATTAAGTTTCTCTATCTGATGTAAACATTTAGGTTGATTTCCAAAGAAATTTTTAAAAACAATTTTCATAAGTTCAGTAGCTATTTTGATGTCAAGAAGATATGTTAAGTTCCACACACAAATATTGTGCAGGTCTCACTAATCAAGAAATGAGGAAAGAAGATACTAAAAAAGAAAAGGAAAAGAAAAATTAAAGTTACATCTAGATATATTAAGGGTCATGGGAAGAATTTCAAGAAGGAAAGTGTACCAGATATCAAAATTTTCCAAAAGAAAAAAAATCAAGCAAGATGAGGACTGACATATGCATTGAACTTAGTAGAAAAAATGATGGTGATTTTGATTTGTGGTGCTATATATTAAAGTCAAATTAAAGGGGTTGAGGAATATGAGATAAGTGAGAACATGGAAAGCAGAAAACATAACTATAAAGACTAGTGGCTATGTTTAATAGTGACTCTAGTGTTGATTTTTAAAATATCCATTTGTCAAAAAAGAGAGAGATTTAGTTACATTGAAATATAAGTGGACAGGACCTTGCATAGAAAGAATGATTGCAGTAATCATACTATCAAAGAAATAAAATATGAGATTTCTTTAAAAAGTGGAAGAGAATGAAGTCTAGCTGGACTTACAAAATAGGAAATATCCATTGTTGTAGCAGGAAGGGAGGAGGGAAGAATCCATGTGTCATCATTTTCTCAGGTGCATAAGGTTTATGTAGTTCACTGGAACTCCATCTAACAGGGATCCAAAAGTCATTTCATTTAACCATCTATATTCAGTCTATGGTATTATCATATCCTTCTTTGAAAATGATGTTAATGAACTTATTCAGAACTCAAATATTGAATGAGTGTGAAGCATACAACTTAACCAGGGAAGAGAACAGTGTGAAATATTCAACCCCATCTACAAGGGACCCTTTAACAGTCTCTGCAATCTCCACACTCTAGGATCAAGACAAGGAAACATTCAATGGTCAAGTCTGATAGCTAGATATGAGGCAGTTGAAGAAAGTTATGGAAAGTAAAACAAAAACTTTTATCTGAAAGTGCACTATAAACTTTCTTAAGCTTAAATACTCTTAAATGCAGAAATTAAAATGCTTTGATAGGCTAACCAAGTTTTATAAGTTGATATCTCATGAACTCTTTCAGCTGAGCAATCTGGGTAAGACATTTGCTTAAGATAGCTACAACACTTAGAGATAAACCACAAATACATTACTCACAGTTCGTGATTTCTATGACTATGTATAATGTTTTATTTTGTAAGGAATGACATTTGTGATTACATTAGAGCTCTTGGATTAGGTATTCATTGTTGATTGTATACAGTTGAAGTTGAAGTCTATAATTTCTTACAGCTAAAAACTCTTGAAATAGCTGAGAGATCTGACAATACTGGGTCAAGTTAACATTAACTAACATAAATTCAGTAGCAATTTACCCCTTAATAGAGTAGATGTTCTTCATTCATCACAATTAACAATGGTTTTAAACTGGATTGATTAAATCTACTTAACTTTACATGACTGGTTCCAATAGACATTTGACTCAGTACCCTCTGCTGTTTTGTAAAAAAACATAATTTACAGTGGAAGAAGCTAGGATCTTAATAAATGAAAGACAGCCTTGCTCAAAGACACAGCTTTGTGGCCATTCTTCTAGTCTGGCTCCCCTCTCCTTCCACAATATCTGTATCCTCACTCTGGATAAATTCAACTAATTATTCTATCATTCCAAGGATAACACCATCCAGGAAAATATCTCTAAATACTCTAAAGGCATTCAGGTTTGGACAGCATTTTACTGTGCCCTCATGGTATACTATGCTCCCTAAGTATTAGTACCTTCATTTTACTATGCAACATCTTCACAATTGTCTGTGTATAGGTCCATTTCCTGACTAGGAGGAGATGCTAATGCATATCAGTAACCATCACAGCAGACAAATGGCCTGTGCTAAGCATCAGGTAAAAATATCGTTAAACTAAATGGCACTAAACTCAGAGTTCAAAACTCTGGGATAGAGGAAGGAAAACTGAACAGGAGAATGTCAGAGCAGGTTAGCTGTAATGCCTATTCTATAGTTAAACATTTTATTAACTTGGAGGAGGTTTCAATTTCTTTTATGGAAAATGTATAAATTTACTGCTTAATATCCTTCTATATTCACAGTTATTACTGCATCATTGATGCTCATCAGGTATCAAATACCACCTAATTAATGGAGATTGAGCTAAAGTCTCTAAGATTATCATCAGTATGGAATTATGTTGTTGATGATCACATCAGAAACAGTACTATAAAGAAATGGGTCATGATGGTGTATGTGATACAGGGTAGTTATGTAGTTAAAAATTGTATTGGCACCAAAATACCTTGGTGGGCGGAGTCTGAAAGAACTGCAAGAGAGAAAATGGGAAGTGGGAAGAGGGCGTATAAAAAGGGAGGAGCGAGAAGAAAAGAATAAAAGAGAGACCAGAATAGCAGACTGAGAGAACAGGCCCCCTGGAAGAGTGAGCTGGTGGTGGCAAGGAGCCATGGTGGGAGAGTGGCCAGCAGAAAAGTAGCAAGTGTGGAGTCAGATGCCATAATGGCAGCCAGGGGTGACCAGGGGCTGCTGAGGGCAGTCCTGATGGATTTGACCAGATGTTGCCAAAGGCAGGACTGGTGAAGATATGTGTGAATCTCCAGCAAGGCAGCATATTTGGAAAGATGTTTTGGGATTATCATTTTATGGGAGAAGTTTGAAGATTCTTGGAGAAGAGAAGAAGCACTGAACACTGAAGAAGAAATGAAGAGAAGATGCTGGAGAAAGACAGGAATTTGCAGAAAGCCTGCCTCAGTTTTAGAAGGGTAATGGGGCACCATCTTGGACATGTGTCTCTGGGACCTTTAGGACTGAAAATGGTGACTGAAGTAAGATAACTGGCCACTTGTGGCTTTAAGAACTTTTGTTTTTCTGGTTTATTTCCCTTGAAAATAAAACCCTATTGTTAAACTACATTTGTTTGGCAACTGCTATGCCAAGGTGGAACCTGAGGGAACCTAGGTAGCAAAAGCTACATTTTAAAAGTGGCGTTTGGTTGGAGGCTTTTGTCCCTTTTTACCTGATTTCATATGAATCATTAAAATACTGGAAAAGAGTTAAAGGGGATTTCTTGTTCCCACAGTTTGCACATAATCTTTTACAGTTGTAATTCCAAACAAAGATAAAATAATCATAATGAAGTCTACTCTCAAATAAACACATTGATGACTTCTAGAAACCGTTTAATTTTTGACAACAGCATAAAAAAGGAAGGAAACTATATTTTAAACATGTACTCTAACAGATTTTTCTAATTAAGTCTTCCATTTAGTAACACTGCAACTCGACACTGCTATTACAGAATTATAACATTTATGGGTTGAGGGAGGGAAATAGTATATTTTCTAGATTCATTGTCATTGTTGTTTCTTTGCCCTACCTCATTTTGAGAGAGATGAACATTTTTGTCTCATTTGTATAATGAAATATCTAAGTGATTCAGACAGTATTTCATGGGGGAATCTTCCAGACTCACTCATCTACTCACACCTACCAGATGTATACTTCTAGTATCATACCATGATTTTTCAAATGTCAGTGCTTGCATAATTTCTTAATTTAATAATTTAAATATGGTAAAATAGGTAGTATTTCTTTAATATAGCAATACCTTAAATATGGTAAATAGGCAATATTGCCATATCTTTATTGTCTAGCACAGTGCTTGTTTAGAGAAGTTTTTTTGAAAAATGTGTGTGGCATTAATAAATGGCAACAATTCCTATTTCCAAAATCTATCATGAAGTTAACTGCAGAACAATGTACATGAAATCTCTCCATAAATACTATTTTTTTTTAA
>PVHY01013384.1:0-33747 GCA_004024945.1 Uropsilus gracilis
TTTTTTTTTTTTTTTTTTTTTTTTTTTTGAGACTAGGTCTCGCTATTTTTCAATTAGCAATAATCGCGCCTCGGATAAACCTCATTGGCTACGATACTGCCACTGCGCAAAGCTCTCTCGCTATTTTTGCCCGTGGAACCGCAGGCTCTTGTTGCCCGGGGTACCACAGACTCAAGCAATCCCCAGCCTCAGCTTCCCAGGTAGCTGGGATAACAGGCGCGCACCACCATGCCCAGCTATTTTTTGGAACTAGGTCTTGCTGCGGGCCTCAGGCGGCACTCGAACCGTGATTCCTAGCCCCAGCTGCTTCATAGCCTGAAGCTTACAGGCACAAGCCACCGTGCCCGGCAGTGAAATCATTTTATTAAGACTCTCTTGGCAGATCTGTTACAAAATCCAGGAGGGCCTCTAGATGTAGTAAGCTGTTCTCAGATGAAGGGAAAGTTCCCATCCATTTTCTCTTATAGCAGGAAGGTACATTTCCTTTTTCAGAGTGCTGTTATGAGGATTACTTTCCTTCTGTGAAATCTTTTGATTTCAGAGGATGAATACCTTTGAAATACAGGTACTTAGTATTTTTTAAAGTGTCTCCTCAATTTTAGATGTTTTATAATGATTTTTAAGATATTTATTTTGAGATAGTTGTCGACTTTTATGCAGTTCTAAGAAATAGTACCGAGAGATCCCATATCCCACTTTCTCCCAGTAGAATCATCTTCTGAAATGATATTACTGATGCTGCAAATATGACATTGATAGTGATACAATTCACGATTTTTCCCCAGATTTCTGCTGTTTTGCTTGTGTTTATTTGTGTTTGTGTGTATTTAGTTTTATGCGAGTTTATTGTATCTGT
Organism: Uropsilus gracilis; assembly: GCA_004024945.1. Lineage (NCBI taxonomy): Eukaryota > Metazoa > Chordata > Mammalia > Eulipotyphla > Talpidae > Uropsilus > Uropsilus gracilis. The sequence continues at coordinate 857 of PVHY01013384.1, forward strand.
AGTTTCATGTATCCAGCGCCATGTTCAAGACACAGACTGTTGTATTACCACAAGAATTTCTTGGCTGGGCACGGGTGGCTTGTGCCTGTAAGCTTCAGCCTATGAAGTGGCCGGGGCTAGGGATCGCGGTTTGAGTCTAGCCTGGGGCCCGTAGCGAGACCTAGTTCCAAAAAAATAGCTGGGTGTGGTGGCGCGCGCCTGTAATCCCAGCTACCTGGGAAGCTGAGGCTGGGGATTGCTTGAGTCTGTGGTACCCCGGGCAACGAGAGCCTGCGGTTCCACAGGTAAAAATAGTGAGATCTAGTCTCAAAAAAAAAATATTTGTTAGGATGTGCTTATGATAGTATACCCTCTTCCCTCCTCCTGCCCCTGTCTTCTGGACCCCTACTAGTCACTAATCTGGTCTCCAGGTCCATAATTTTGTCATTTTAAGAATATTATTAAGTAGAATCATACAGTATATAAGTTTTGGGGGGTAGATTTTTTTTTAACTCAACATAAAACACTTGAGAGTTATCCAGATTGTATGTCAGTAATTTATGTTTTGTGGCTGAATAGTACTCCATGATGTGACTATAAACCATGATTTGTTCAACTCTTGTAGAAGCACATCTGAGTTATCTCCAGTTTTGGACTGTTACAAATTATGTTTCTTTGTGTATGGATTTTTATGTAAACATAGATTTTCATTGTCAAGAATGCAATTATTAGGTGCATGGTTTGCAATTAACTTAAAAAATTAGCAGATAAAAACCTTTTCCTATTGAAAAATTTTAGCTAATTTTTAGTGAAAATCATCTTACAGTTCCTTCTAAAATGTCTAGAACCTGTTGTCTTTGTAGCCAGGGAGTTTGCATTTTGGAATGGTGGCTGTACGGTATTTAGGCTTTATGAGGTGATAGTGAGAGCTAACAGAAATCTACTCCCAACATTGTCTAGCAGTAGTTTCCTTTGTTGTCCGACAGTACACATTAGTTCTTGTCTTTTTTGCACTTGAGTCTTAGTTTTAATATTGGAGTGAAAGGTTACATTTTGCTTTATCTTACAGCGGCTGTGTGACTATGTTTGTGACCTCCTCTTGGAAGAGTCAAATGTGCAGCCAGTATCTACGCCAGTAACAGTGTGTGGAGATATACATGGACAGGTAAGACCTCCTTAGCAGATGTTTATTTTTACTCATTTATTTTCTTAATTTTTTATTTTGTAGTTATCGTAGAATATTAGTCATGTTTGCATGATTGTATTGTCCTCTTTATTTTCCATTCCCCCCCCCATCCTCCTTTCCCCTTCTGGTCACTCCAATTCCTCTCGCTGCAAGCTGTTGGTCTGTGTTTGGCCCGCTGGTCTTTTCTTTTCCTAGAACTCTGTCCTTTTTCCCTGGGTGCGGACTTGCACTCCTGGACAGCTACAGGCGAGGCTGCTCAGGTTTCCAGGAGTAACTGAGGCAGACAGTCAGGCCGAGCACATTGGGAACTTGTTGTAGAGCAGATATGTGGTGGCTTCTCCAGGATCCTTTCCTGAGCAGATGTTTAGCTTCTGTGTTATCCATGATCCAGTGTGTTTCCAGTTTTTCAGCAAAATTTTAAATACAAATGAGCTGCTGCTTGACTAGGTTGTTTCAGTCTGTGTGACATGAATGATTCCTGGTTACTGTTACAGTGAATAAAAAAATGAGGCCAAATTATTCATGGAGTTTGTTGAAATTATCCTTGAATAATGAATAGACCGCACCATTATTGCTCTGTGGAAAGGGCAGAATAACACATAAACATGGGATGCTTATTGTTAATATGATTAATAAGGAGAGACTTTGATTTTAGATACTCATTTTCTTTATTTCTGGTCTATTCTTGTGTATCTTATTTTGTTGAACATTTATCATTTCCTTAGTGGGATCAAGAAATTGTAAAAGTTCAAAAAGACAAAATCGGCTGGGCATGGTGGTGCATGCCTGTAAGCGGCAGCCTAGGAAGCCATGGAGGGGGCCAGGGATTGCGGTTCGAGTCCCGCTTGGGGGCACGTAGTGAGACCTAGTTACAAAAAGATATAGCTGGAGCCGGCACGGTGGCTTGGCTTGTGCCTGTAAGCTTCAGCCTATGAAGTGGCTGGGGCTAGGGATTGTGGTTTGAGTCCCGCTCAGGGCAACACAGTGAGACCTAGTCCCAAAAAGTAGCTGGGCGTGGTGGTGACCTGTAATCCCAGCTACCTGGAAAGCTGAGGCTGGGGATTGCTTGAGTCTGTGGTACCCCAGGCAATGTGAGCCTGCAGTTCCACAGGCAAAAATAGTGTGACCTAGTCTCAAAAAAAAAAAAAAAGATAAAATTGTTGATGAGTGATTTTACTGCTAGATGTGATGAGAATGACTTGTTTTTGTTTTTTAATTTTAACCAGGAAGTGAAAGCTGACCAGAAAACACATAGCCTGCTGTGTGCATTCAGTGGTGTTAGAGTTATAAGGTATTATATTATAGGACCAGGCACAGTGGTGTGTGCCTTTAATCACAGCCTATGAAGCGAGGGCAGGACTTGAGTCTGCAGTTTCAAGACCCGCCAGGGGCAACACAGCAAGACCTAGTCCCAAAAAATAGCTGGGCGTGGTGGCGCGCGCCTGTCATCCCAGCTACCTGGGAAACTGAGGCTGGGGATTGCTTGAGTATGTGGTACCCCGGGCAATAAGAGCCTGCGGTTCCACGGGCAAAAATAGCGAGACCTATTCTCAAAAAAAAAGAAGATATTACATTATAAAGGATACAATATTTAGGAATTCCAACAGGACTTAAGGACTTATTGTCAGTGTGCAGTTTCCCTGCTTTATTATTATTAATTATTTTTTTTTTTTTTTGAGGCTAGGTCTCACTGTGTTGCCTGGGATAGTCTCGAACACACAGACTCAAGTGATTCCTAGCCTCAGCCTCCCAAGTAGCTGGGATTACAAGTGTTGCCACCACACCCGGCTTGTGTCTTAATGTAAATACCGAATTTGTTGTGTATATTGGTTTTATTTGGGAGTTGCTCTTTTGACTAACAGGGTTATTTTCTTTTTGGTTTTCCAGATTGATTACTGGGTGATTGAACTTATAAGTCTGATATTCATGCTATTAACTTCTAAATAGAGGTCCCATTATGTCACCTTTTATTTGTTAAAATTCTTGTTTTATCGCATAATGTTTAGGCATGGATTTCTTAAAATTCCCATGTAAATTATCTCCAAAAATATAATAGACATTTGTATTTTGATAATATAAAAGATATTAACACAAGCCATGCTTTAATACATTCCTAAAAGCTGGAATAAACCAACTAATATTTTGTTCCTGGTTCTGATAAGAAAATTGAGGGGTTACCTGTACTCTTTGCTGTATGTTAAGTGCAACCATGATCAACGGTGTATAAGTTAGACACAATTTGAAACTACTGAAATTAATCAAAAACCAGAACACATATACATCTTCAATGGAATATAGAGTGTTTACTAACATTTGTGTTTTGAGGTAACAAAAGATGTTTTTTGACATATTTCATGCCAGGGTTTTCAAGAGTTCTATGAGATTGGATTTTTTTGTAAATAAGGAAACTGAGGCTGAAAGATTGAAAAAGCAGCTCAGCAAATGGCCAACAGGCACATGAAAAATTGCTCAGTGTCGCTAGCAATAAGTGAAATGCAAATCAAAACCACAATGAGATACCACCTTACACCAATAAGAATGGCCCACATCCAAAGAATGGGCAACAACAAGAGTTGGTGGGGATATGGAGAGAAAGGAACACTCTTACACTGCTGGTGGGAATGCAAACTGCTCCAACCACTATGGCAAGCTGTGTGGCGGACCCTCAAGTTAATGAAAATGGAACTACCATTTGACCCAGCAATTGCTCTCTTGGGAATCTACCCAAAAGAGACCTCAATGTGGGTACAAAGGGACACCTGTGCTTGGATGTTTACGGCAGCACTGTTTATAATTGCGAGGACTTGGAAGCAACCTAAATGCCCCAAAACAGATGACTGGATGAAAAAAATGTGGTACATACACACAATGGAATAGTGCTCATCAATGAAAAGTGACAAATTTGACGATTTTATGATAACATGGATGTACTTAGAAGAAATCATATTAGCAGAAACAATTTAAAAAGAAAAGGACAGAAACCATATGGTTTCACTAATGTATGGGATATAGGGAAAAAATAAACAAAAGCCATGAAGAAAAGTCAAAACAAGTTAAGCATCAAACTAAAGCACACAACTGCAGGTGGGGCTGGGGGGGGGGAATCCCAGGGATTACAATGATGTGTGTGAAATTTATATATAAATACATTTAAAAAAGAAGTAGTTTAAACTCAACAGCTACTGACTGACACAGAAGAAATTTGAAACTTATTTGGGTGCCTTGATAGCCCATGTTATTTTAAGTACCATCAAACTGTAGACATGTTTCCCTTGTATTTTACCTGTTAAAGTAATTGCTAATAAAACATTTCAAATTTGTGGCAACCCTAAACTCTGACTACTGATTAAATCAAACATAAGATGTACCTTTTTATTTCTTTTTTTTTTTAGAGACTAGGTCTCGCTATGTTGCCCAGGAAACCACAGACTCTAGTTGCCCCGGGTATCCTGGACTCAAGCGATTCCCAGCCTCAGCCTCCCAGGTGGTTGGGATTACAGGTGTGCGCCACCATACCCAGCTATTTTTTTGAGACTAGGTCTTGCTATGTTGCCCTGGGCAGGTCTTGAACCCGTGGCACTCAAGTGATTACCAGTCTCAGCCTCCCTTCCTAGGCTGGGATTAAAGCCATGCGCCACTGTGGCTGGCTAGATGTACCTTTTGACATTTGTGTAAGTTGTCTTCCCCTTGGGTTAGTTCTGGAACTGCAGTATTGGACTATGCCTATAAAAAACATGTTGGCAAAGCCTCAGTTCTGAGAAGCATTGAAACAACTTAATCTAGTGAGTAGGTTGTAAATTTCAACATCTGAGCTGTAGTTAGGATTTATGTAGCCTTGTTTGGCTACATAGTAACTACTTAAGAAACCGCTTTCGGTTAGCAGCACTACTAGTTCTGTAAGTATGGCCTGTGGGCCCTTTGAGACTCTGTAAGGTGGCATAAAATCAGTTGAGGGTAAAATTACTGATGCCTCAGTTTAATTAAGAGAGTCAGACTGGATTAATACTCTCCACTAGCTTGCATGCTTGGTAAAATAAGATGCCAGTATCACCTAAGAATATTGTTAGACTGAAAATCTAACAGCAAGGTTCACCTGGGCCCAACAATGCAGTCCCTCACCCGGAGAAAAGACACTAACATAGGAAAGATACTAATGGACTCAGCACAGCTAATAAACAACAAAGAGTGGGATTCGAGAGAATGGAAGGGGCACCAGAGGGATGAGGGAGGGGGAAAAAAAAAAATATATATATATATATATATATATATATATATAACAGAGAGGTTGTAACCTAAAGAACAAAATAAAATTGTATATAAAATAATTAAAAAAATAAAATTCTAATTGGTTATCATTAGAAAAAAAAGAATATTGTTGAGAAGGCAGTAATATTAATTACAGAACCTTTTCTTTTTCCTTTTTTTTTTTATTTTTTTCTGAGGCTAGGTCTCGCTATTTTTTGCCTGTGGAACCGCAGAGTCACGTTGCCCGGGGTACCACAGACTCAAGCAATCCCCAGCCTCAGCTTCCCAGGTAGCTGGGATTACAGGTGTGCACCACCATACCCAGCTATTTTTTGGAACTAGGTCTCGCTGTGTTGCCCTGTGCAGGACTCAAACCATGATCCCTGGATCCCTGGCCCCGGCCCCACGGCTTCCTAGGCTGCTGCTTACAGTCATGTGCCACCATGCCCAGCCTTTTTATTACGCAACCTTTGAGTAGATGTATCTTTTGTCTATTTCTGTGTGGAACTATGTCTTTTTTGCTGCATATCAAAGAAAAATTGGTTTACCCAGAGAAAAGTACTTTTGTAGTTCCTTTGTATCACGAATCTGATGTCACCTGTCTTTATAGAGCACTGTTCTTACTAAGGAGAATGCATGACAAACTGGATATTTGGCAACCATTTTTATAAAGAAGTGAAAGAATTGATCGATCCAGTGTAAAGAAATACATGTTTTGCTGCCTATGAAAGGATTTGAATTTTCAAATGAAAAATTGGAATTTTTGAAAATTTCAGTTCACTGTCCCTGGCTAAAAGCTTCTGTGAGAGATTTTCTGATGAGACAGGTGGTGATTAATGATTATGACTTTTTGATCATGTATATTGAAATGTCTTCATTTTCCAGATGATGATCAGTGTTACCACACAGTATGAAAAGAACACCTGTTGAGCTTGATATACTAATAAGATATGCACTATTATCTCAAAAGGTTATTAAGATACTTTTCTGTTTTGTAACATGTTTCTGTATGAAATTGGATTTTATTCATAAACTTTAGTCATTGTATTGGTGATTGAATTCAAAAGTATGCTATGAGAATCTAGCTATTTAAGCAGATGCTAAAGAGTTTTTGCAGAAATGCAAAACAAGGGCACTCTTCTCATATGATTCTTTTGTTTTAGAAAAGTTTATTTTTCATTTAATTATGTATACTACTACTTAGTGATTCGTATAGATGATTTTAGACTTTTCATTCATTCATTCATTCATTCATTCATTCATTCAGACTAGGTCTCACAATTTTTGCCTGTGGAACCGCAGGCTCTTGTTACCACAGACTCAAACAATCCCCAGCCTCAGCTTCCCAGGTAGCTGGGATTACAGGCACGCACCTCCACACCCAGCTATTTTTTGGAACTAAGTCTCACTATTGGTCCCAGGTGGGACTCAAACCACGATCCCTGGCCCTGGCCGCTTCATAAGCTGAAACTTAGAGGCAGGAGCCACCGTGCCCAGCCTGATTTTAGACCTTTTAATTAATTAATTTTTTGGGGGAGACTAGGTCTCACTATTTTTGCCTATGGAACCGCAGGCTCACGTTGCCCAGGGTACCACAGACTCAAGCAATCCCCAGCCTCAGCTTCCCTGGTAGCTGGGATTACAGGTGAGCACCACCACGCCCGGCTGTTTTTTGGGGACTAGGTCTCGCTACGGGCCCCCTGTGGGACTCGAACCGCGATCCCTGGCCCAGGCCATGGCTTCCTAGACTGCCACCTACAGGCCTGCGCCAGCCATGCCCGGCTTTAGACCTTTTTATTTTTATTTATTTATTTGAGACTAGGTCTGCTATTTTTACCCGTGGAACCGCAGACTCATGTTGCCCATGGTACCAGGGACTCAAGCAATCCCCAGCCTCAGCTTCCCAGATAACTAGGATTACAGGCGCGCCACAATACCCAGCTATTTTTTGGGACTAGATCTTGCTGTGTTGCCCTGGGCAGGACTGGAATCGTGACCCCCAGACCCTGTTGTGACTCCATAGGCTGTTTATTACAAGCATGCGCCACCGTGCCCAGCCGACTTTAGACATTTAAAAAAATTACCAGTTTAAATTCTAATATGGTAAATACATACTAAAACCAGAAAGTTTTAAAAACGACTGAGCTGATCAGTACCTTGTATCTAGTGATATGATGAAATTTATTCCCAGGATTTTTTTTTTTTTTTTTTGAGACTAGGTCTCGCTATTTTTGCCCGTGGAACCCCAGGCTCTCATTGCCCGGGGTACCACAGACTCAAGCCATCCCCAGCCTCAGCTTCCCAGGTAGCTGGGATGACAGGCACGCGCCACCACGCCCAGCTATTTTTTGGAACTAGGTTTCACTATGGGCCCCAGGCGGGACTCGAACCGCAGTCCCTAGCCCCGGTCGCTTCATAGGCTGAAGCTTACAGGCATGAGCCACCGTGCCCGGCACAAACTTGGATACTGAGTAGGAATTATAGGTCCCTGAAGCATTGTAAACGTTTGTTTGTTTATTAATTTATTTACTTATTTGTGGCTAGATCTCGCTTGTTGTCCAGGGTAGTCCCGAACCCTGGGATTCAGGTAATCCCTAGCCTTAGCCTCCCAAGACTGGGATGACAGGTGTGTGCCACTACGCCCGACTATTTTTTGATACTAGGTCTTGCTATGTTGCCCAGGATAGTCCCGAACCTGCAGACTCAAGCAATTCCTAGTCTCAGCCTCCCAAGGCTGGGATTAAAGGCGTGCATCACCGCACCGGCTCTAAACTTTTATTTATTAAATACTTATTAAATTTATTAAAGATATTACTTATAGAACACATTTATTAAAAATATATATGTGTATATATATATATGAATAAATGACAGCTTGTAAAACTTTCAAGAATATATTTCTATAAACACCAATAGGAACTTTTAGGGACATTCCCTCTTCTGTCAAAATGCAACTGTTAAAACTTTTCATGTTCCCTTCTTTAGTTTGCTGTATACATAGTCAATTTTTCCATAGTAAACTTGTGTAGTTATATTATAGGTACAGTTTTGTGTCCCATTTTTTCCCCTAGTAATTTTCTATTTTCCTATGTTTTTTGACAGTAATCTGTATGGTTGCATGAGGTATACTTGAGTTGGTAGATCTGCCTTATTCAAGTCTTCCCTTATATTAATCATGTAAATGGATTCTTTTGTTTCTATAATATTGTAACATGTTCTCTATATTTTTATATAGTACTTGCTCTTTTTTCCCCCCTCATGCTTATAGGATATAGTCCCAGAAATGACCAAGCACACACTCTATAGCTGTGCAATGAGAGTTTGCGTGTGTGTGTATATATAAATGTATATATATTTTACTGCTCCAACTGTGAATATATGAATTTATATGTACATACATATATATGCTTGTTAGTTTAGATAGTGAATTTTTACTTCAAACTTTCTAAATTTTTATTAATCTAAGCAAGCAGTGACTTCAGGTTTCTGGAACATTGTATTAAAAATGGTGCCTCAGTACTTTCAGTAGTTAGTGCTTAAACCTCCATTTTGTTTACCATGACTAAGATTCCTGTACTGATTTTTCAGTAGACATTTAAGCAGTAACTTTGTTTTCAAGTGTGAAAGATAAGTATTAGGAAATGTTTAGTTACATTTTGGTCAGTTCCTTTGATCCATAATCCTTTTTCAGAAAAATACTGGCATTCTCTTTAGAAATTCAGATTAGGAGCCAGGAATGGTGGCTCGTGCTTATGAAGCGGCCAGGGCTAGGGATCGCAGTTTGAGTCCTGTCTGGGGCCCGTAGTGAGACCTAGTTCCAAAAAAATAGATGGGTGTGGTGGCATGCATCTTTAATCCCAGCTACCTGGGAAGCTGAGGCTGGGGACTGCTTGAGTCTGCGGTACCCCAGGTAACATGAGCCTGCAGTTCCACAGGCAAAAATAGCGAGACCTAGTCTCAAAAAAAGAAAAACAAAAAGAAATTCAGATTAGGAAAATCTCTGATTGAGGGTACCAAATGCACAATTTGCTAGTTACCAGTTTCAGTCAGAGTATGATGAAATACACAGTTCTTCTATTTTGCTGCCTATTCAGAAGACACATCACAGCTGTGGAGCGTAGGGTACACATCTCCAACGGTAGAGTGTAGGAGGTAGGTTGATCTTTTTATTACACTATGATGGTCCATATAAGTTCATTTTTTCAAAGAAATTCTTAGCTGCTTTTATTCCTTGGCTTTTGTGTCAATAAATGCTAAGTATATGCAGAGTGTTTAGGTCACCTTACTAACAAAGTATCTCATAAATGATGGCAGTATTTTCAAGTGATTGGGAAATGTATAATAGAAATTTGGGGAGTGCGTGTAGCTATAACACTAGTGATGAAATATTTTGCTGGTAACAGAATTTTATTTGCTGCTTTTTTCCCCTTTATGACTGGGGAGCTGTGTGCTTGGCAGTTTTGCTTATTGTTTGTTTCTTTTTATAAATGTAAATGTTTGAATCAGTCAACTGTTGCTTTCTACATTTTACTCTTATTTTACCCCTTCGCAGAAATTTGTAATCAGTATATATCACCTTTCTTTTACAGTTTTATGACCTTTGTGAACTCTTCAGAACTGGAGGTCAGGTTCCTGATACAAACTACATATTTATGGTATGTTTAATAAACACTTGTTAAAATGAACAGACTCTGACTTACTACATGTAAATTATATAATTCATTGTCATGTGTCAGTCACTAAATATATGATAAGATAATTCTATATTTTTCTGTATTTTGCTGTGTCCCCTAATTGAGAATAATTGCTTCAGTGAACTTTTGTATAATAGATATAGAAGTGGGCTCTAACTGTTAGTAATGGCTGGGCAGGAAGATAGTCCATAATCATTAATTAAAGTGATAAATCTGTTCAATTAACTTTATTTTTCAGACTTTTTTACCCATTCATTTTCATCTATTACTAGTTTGTGGATTGATGAATATACTAGCTTTAGCTAGTAAGGCTGATGTTTGCTTATTTTCCCCTGGGGACGCAGTGGAACTTTTTCTGAATCCTCTTTTATTTTCATTACTTTCGAAAGTTTCTAGGTCACATTCCTTTTGTTTTACCTGTTTTCTTATTTGGTCTAATACTGGGCCAAATAAAATATTAATGGATATGTAAATAGTATGTGATGTTAAATACAACAAACTCTGAGAACACCCAGTTATAATTATAGTACTACTTTTACCAAAAAAAATTAAGTTGGTAGCTCTTCATATAGTGTTGAAATCACTTTGAGATTAATTTTAAAACTTATGATTTACACATGACCTTTTAGAAAAATCAATTTAGGTAGCAGAAAATTGAAAATTGTGATTTTTATGGAGAAAATCCTTGAGAGGGTTACACAGCAGTTTTCCTACATACACATTTAATAAGAATAGCTTCTTCCACTTGAATTTTTTGTTAAAATTGTTTACAAATCATATGTAAATTAATTTTTGTTATCTTGACCTCCAGTTTGTGCTTTAGTATAATTTAAAAAATGTTATTGCGATTGTATTGTTTGTAACTGTAAACTTTTGCATTACAGGGTGATTTTGTAGACAGAGGTTACTATAGTTTGGAGACCTTCACTTATCTTCTTGCACTAAAGGCTAAATGGCCTGATCGTATTACACTTTTGCGAGGAAATCATGAGAGTAGACAGATAACACAGGTGTATGGATTTTATGGTAAGACCTGATTTTCCAATTCTGAATATTGTTTTACCTTCCTCCATAGGGGAAAAAAGCCACCTAAGTCATATATGTGCTTTATAGTAAAATTAGAAAGTATAGGACATCTTTTTCTACTTTCTCACTTTTTAACTTCTCCCAATCACTTGAAAATTTTACCACAGAAAGAACAATTTGCCAGGGGGATCGGGGGGGAGGGGATGGGTAGAGGGGGGTGCTCTAGCTATATATCTAGGTCAGTGTGTCAATGTAGTCCTCAATTTACCTCCTTGGAAACATCCAAGGTACTTGTTTAAAATGTAGATTGCTGGACCCCACAACAGACCTTTTGGGTCTGGGATTCTAGAATCTGGTAAAGGTTTCATAAGCTAATATTATCTCAAAAACAAACAAACAATATCTCCCTCCAAAAACAGAGGGGAAGTTTCTGCATGTTGAAGTTTGAGAACTATTCTCTCTGTGTGTGTATATATATATATATATATATATATATATATATACACACAGAGAGAGAGAATAGTATATATATATATATGTGTGTGTGTGTGTGTGTGTGTGTGTGTGTGTATATGTGGTGTGTGTGCATACGTGTGCGTATACATACACACTACCCTGAAATGGGATTATAGCTGCTTTTTTCCCCCACAATATTGTGACCAACAGTTTGACTTCATTGATGTTATTTTTACTGTTGCATTGTATTACATTATGTGGGTGGGTGTACTATAATTGATTTCTTTTTTTTTTTTTTTTTTGAGACTAGGTCTCGCTATTTTTGCCCGTGGAACTGCAGGCTCATGTTGCCCGGGGCACCACAGACTCAAGCAATCCCCAGCCTCAGCTTCCCAGGTAGCTGGGATGACAGGCGCGCGCCACCACACCCAGCTATTTTTTTGGAACTAGGTCTCGCTACGGGCCTCAGGCGGGACTGGAACCGCAGTCCCTAGCCCCGGCCACTTCATAGGCTGAAGCTTACAGGCACGAGCTACTGTGCCTGGCCTATAATTGATTTTACCAGTCCCTTTAATATTGAACATTTGGCTTGTTTTTTAAGTTACTGTTACACATATAGCTGAGTGAATATGCTTTTACATGTATGTGTATATATAATGTTATATATTTATTGATATCTGGAATATATGGTATCCCAGGGATAAATGGTCAACCTTTTATGCACACATATGTATGCATGTATAAGATGTATAAGATATATATATATATATATATATAAAACACTCTGGTGCTCCAGAGATTGTCAGCACCTCAGAATCAGAAATGGAACTCAGTCATTAAAAGTGAAAAAAGCTGCTTGCTTCTATATAACTTTTATATATTTGAAAGCTTTTTAAAATGAGTTTTGGACATTCCTTGGTGGAAATAGGTTGCGACTAATGTGAAGTTTCCTTGAACAAAATTAAAGTAGATGTTAAGAGATTTGAAAATATTGGTCTTATAACTCTTTAGTTCTAGATTATTTTGAATTATGTTCTATCATTATAAAAATAAATTAAACTCTTTTAACATGTCAGCCGTTATTATTAAGTTTTGAAATTTTGATAATTGTTTCTGTGTAACTTTATTGTTAATAATTGAAAACTTAGATGACTAGTATTTGTCTTCTTTCTACAAGTTACTGCTGATTTTTATTCAAAATACCAAAAGCCATTTAAAGTAAAAGTTTATTATTCTTTTACAAAGTAATGGATATTTTAGATAATATATGCTGTTGCCTCACACAAAGGAACTGACTTTGACTACCTAACATTAATATAATTAGACTTCCGAATCTGACTAGCACTTAGGAGTATAGCACAAAAGGGTAAAAAAGTAGAGAAAGGAAGAATGACATTTTAATTAAGATGCCTTGACTGAAGAAAATGACAACAACGTAAGCCTCTAGTTTTGAATTTTCTTGTTCCCCAAGGTATCCTCATCTAATGAGTTTTCTGACTTTAATAAAGGAAGCCCACTAACTCCTAAGGTGTAAGGTGATTTTAGTCATCATGGGACTGAGTTCTGATTTCAAAGTAGTAAAAAAAATGGCCCTTCAGTTCACACTGATAAATACATACTGCGTAGCTACTGTGAACCAGAGGCTGTGCATATGTATGATGATAAAAATGCAAGATTTTGCCTGCAAACAACTTGGTGTTAGAACTCTCCCTTAGCAGGTGTGTGTAAGGATCCGGCTTACCTAGAGATATAATATAGAAAATTATGAAGCTTCATCTTACCCCATAGACTTCTCCCCCTGTATCATTTCCAACTGTATTTACGGCAATATTTCCCCCTTCTTTTCCTTTTTTTCAAAATTAAGAAAGAAGTCGAATTGCATAGCTTACATGGTATTATTTAAAAGAAGAGAACTGGGCTGAGCTGGTGGCATGTGCCTGAAAGCGGCAGCCTATGAAACCGCGGCGGGGATCAGGGATCGCGGTTCGAGTCCCACTCAGGACAACATAGCGAGACCTAATTCCAAAAAAATAGCTGGGTGTGGTGGCGCGCGCCTGTCATCCCAGCTGCCTGGGAAGCTGAGGCTGGGGATTGCTTGAGTCTGTGGTACCCCGGGCAACATGAGCCTGTGGTTCCACAGGCAAAAATGGGGACACGTAGTCTCCAAAAAAAAAAAAATTAAATAGAAATAGAAAAATAAGACAACTGTGCCCTAGTAACTGTGGAAAACAGTAAAGAGAATGTTAAGTTTTGATTTGTTTTGTTATCCTGATGGAATAAGGAAATTCCAGCCAGGCACGGTGGCAGGTGCCTGTAAGCTTCAGCCTATGAAGCAGCTGGGACTTGGGATCACGGTTTGAGTCCCGCTCAGGGCAACTCAGCAAGACCTAGTCCCAAAAAATAGCTGGGCGTGGTGGTGCTCACCTGTAATCCCAGCTGCCTGGGAAGCTGAGGCTGGGAATTGCCTGAGTTCGTGGTACCCTAGGCAACGTGAGACTGCGGTTCCATGGGCAAAAATAGCGAGACCTAGTCTCAAAAAAAAAAAAAAAAAAAAAAAAGGGGGGGGGGGGGGGGAAATTCCATTAAATAAATTGCATCATCTGATAAAATTCCCTGATATTTATAAAACAGTGAATGAAAAGGATTTGCTTTGGGCTAATGATTAATGGTTGGTCTTCTTGGTTACAGTATTTTGACCAATAATTTCAGCTGCTTCTTAGGGTCACTTCTGGAATGGAAAACAGGACCACATTCTTAGGCTATAGTGCATGTGTGACTCTATGTAAGTATGTGTAGACTTAGAAAAAAAATATATATATACACATACACATTTAAAAAATAGACATCTAGTATCCTACTCTGGCTCTACATGGAGGATCTGCTGGGACTGAATATGTGTAATGACTTACTGTACTTATTTAAACTTAATTTTCTGTTGTCCTGATGGCTGCTCCAGTATTGGATATATTGTTTATTTTGATTGGCAGATTTAGAATTTCAGTAATGAGAGCTCTTAACATTTCTTTCATAGATGAGTGCCAAACCAAATACGGAAATGCTAATGCCTGGAGATACTGTACCAAAGTTTTTGACATGCTCACAGTCGCAGCTGTAAGTTTATATAAATCTTTTTGAAACCTCAATATATGCATTTTGCATATATTCTTTTAGTTGCCAGTTATATTGATAGCCTTAGCACTCACTAATGAATTTAAATATGACTGAGTTTATTATATATTAATATGTGTAATTCTTTGTTGCTCTTTTTGCTAGTTAATAGATGAGCAGATTTTGTGTGTTCATGGTGGTTTATCTCCTGATATCAAAACACTGGATCAAATTCGAACCATTGAGCGGAATCAGGAAATTCCTCATAAAGGAGCGTTTTGTGATCTTGTTTGGTCAGATCCTGAAGATGTGGATACTTGGGCAATCAGTCCCCGAGGAGCAGGTTGGCTTTTTGGCGCAAAGGTCACCAATGAGGTAACATCAACATTTTTGGTTAAGTAGTTTGTTGGTTGCTAATGCACAATAGAAAAGCCTGTGGTAACAATAATGGTGACTTTCTTGTCTAGTTTGCTCAAATTATGGTAAATATGGGTATCAATTTTTTCATCTAATTTATCATTTATGATTTTCTTTAATGGTTAAATGAGATTGCACAGTGAAAACAACTTCAGATCCTTTTCTCTCAAATATTGTAATTAAGTAATGAGATAGCAAGGGCAAGATATGTAACATATATATAGTATTTTACAATTGGGATTAATTAACTTAGTGTATTAGTTTTAGATGTATGTTATAATGAGTTAATTTGTATATATTGTGAATAGGCAACTTTTTGAGGATCAACTACTTTCAGTAGAAAATACACTCATGCATGCGTACACACAAACCACACGTGTGTGCACGAGCACACACACACAGACACACAGAGAGGACTTATATTAGGAAGTAATGCATAAGAATGGAATCAGCTGGATTCTGATCCCTTTGATGCACTATAATTTGGGTAAGTTATTTATCCTGTCTGAGCATATGTTTCTTTAACTTGCAAAAAAAGGACAATATCTTACAGTTTTTGCAAGAACCATACTGAACCCACAGTGAATGATATCAGTAGCAATGTATTTAGTATTAAACCATGAAAAAGTGAACTTTGTTTCATATCTGATAGTATTTAAAGAATTTTTTTTTCTTCCAGCAACTTCCAATTATGTGACTATACAATTACTATAACTCTTATAAGATAAGGCATGCATGACTTTTGTTTATAGCTTATTGATATTATTGGGGATAATTGTAGGATGAGTTCTATATTTTTAAGAACTTTCAGTAGAAAGAAGATTTACACTTAAATAATTTTCTTGTATACATGGCTTGATTTTTTACTATATACTTAATAAAAATCTTTTTAAATTGCAGTTTGTTCATATCAACAACTTAAAACTCATCTGCAGAGCACACCAACTAGTGCACGAAGGATATAAATTTATGTTTGATGAGAAGCTGGTAACAGTATGGTCTGCTCCTAATTATTGCTATCGATGTGGAAATATTGCTTCAATCATGGTCTTCAAAGATGTAAATACAAGAGAACCAAAGTTATTCCGGGCAGTTCCAGATTCAGAACGTGTTATTCCTCCCAGGACGACGACGCCGTATTTCCTTTGAGGCCTTCACCCATCCTGCTGACCCGATTTTCTGCCCTCTTACCCCAACTTCCGTGTATTACCCTTTACAATATACTTTTTATTGAGCACTTTGCTGCTGAAATGCTGCCTCTTGCCTTTTTTTTAATTTAAAATTATCTAAATTTATTGTTTGTTATGGTATTGATAGCAATGTTTTTCTATCAATTTTCTTCTTCATCCCATCCCAACTTGGACTCTATTTGAGAAGACTTGAGATTTGTTTTAATACTCACACTGCTGCATGTAGCTCTTGCTTATTTACTGGTCTGGTGGAAACGGAGGTGTTTCCTTTTTTGAAAAAGCAAGTTGACAGAACAGCGTACACCGAAATATTCCTCCTTTTGTATCATTCAGCCTTTTGTTTTAGTTTGGTAAGTTTTAAGAAATTTCAGCAGCAAAGTTGTTATTCAGTGGGCACGATGGACTGCAAACACCTCGAGTTATGTATACCTGTCCCAGCTGTAAACTTCATTGTCCTTTGTTGGATGATATTTTAAATGGATATAAAATAAATTGGTCTAAAGGGCTGCCCTTGTTGTGTTTTTAAATTTTAGTTAAAAACTGCTACAGCTTATGACTTTGTACATTAAGATAATTGTATTGATCCTTTTTCAAATTCCTTGTATTTTTTAATAAAGTAATACAACCCACATAGGTTAAAGTGTTAGAAATTTTAAACAACTTACATTGTTAGCTTAAAATTATTATTTTTTTCTTTTTTCCTAAATCAGAGTTCTTGACCCCTTTGGTTATTGAGTTTAAAACGTCAACTGAAATTCAATACTATTTATTTTTTAAAAAAATCACAGAACTGTGCCTAAGAACATAACTGCCATATTAATGTTTTGGTTTATATCCTCTTTAGTAATAGAAAAACATTTAATACATGTAATGCTGATGTGTACATCTGATACAAAGTTGAGTAAAATGTGGTCAGTCCAGTTTACAATCTATCATGAGCATCATTCAGTGAAATTTATGTACTTTTCAGTAGGAACCATTCTTCTCTTGCTGTAACACTTGACCTAAACTTTTAGAAAGTGTTCATTTCTTAACTGCAACTGGAAAGGTTGAAAAGCCAGGACTCTTGTTGTGAACTATAATCTGAAGCAAAATTTTTTTAAAGTGTAGAAAGAAGCAAATTATTCTTTTCTGTAAAGGTCTGTGATACCATGTTTCGGCTTTCTGTAAGTAATTTCACTATCCAAAGGGTTGTGATGATCAGTTTTTGATATGCAACTGTCCACTTAATAAGGACAAGTGTTCAGTATCTCTTATGACTATGATCATAAGCTGTTGGAATTTACCATTTTGTGAAATAGTTGGTTTCCCTTTACTACTATAATTAATTTTTGTCATTCCAGGAAATCTTTGTGAAGCCAGTCAGTTAATAAGCACTTTAGCATCTGTTCAGGTAGTTTTGAAAACCAACTTTTCCCTGTCAGGAGAGGAACTTCCAGGTCACCTAAAAAGGCAATAAAAACCTTTATAGTCTAAGCTTCTTGGCACATAATTTTTCATCAGGGTTTTCTTTTATTAAATGAGCACAATACTTTCTAATTTCCCCCCACCTCCTGTCCCTCAGCCACCCAGTTCCTTGTATAGTTTTTAATTGTATAGCTGTATGATAAAAGTGGCAAAGACATTTGCTGTACACACTTGAACTGTTGGGTCAGTAGCTTTGCGTTACTGCCCTGACCCCAGTGTAATTCAGGGGGAAAGGTATTTTTATCTTACAGGGATATGTATTTTAGTAAATGTGAAACACTGGAAATTAATGACACAGACAACTTGGTGTGGTCTTTAAACAGCTCTCTGCAGTATTTTTTTTTCTGTTGCCATAAGTTGTATTTAAATGCTTGTTCTCCATTGCTTTTAAGTTGTACCAATAAAACCAGTAACCATTGGCTCTCCCTTCCCATTTGACACTCATCAGCTCAGATTGGTGTAGTTGTACTAGTTCTCCCTGTAATGTGACTCTTATTTTTAAGTCATGGTGTACTGCTTCTGTTTGTCACTAGTTGAGCACGTGCCAATAATACTCCGTCCGTTTCTTTATTGCCATCTCTGTTTTGCCCACTTTTTTTTCATTGCATAATGGCTTTTTGGCATGAAAAGAATAGTTCTATTAGACATGTAAAGGGAAAAGAGTGAATGTATTGGACTGTAAGTCTGAAAGAAATATTTGGATCCCACTAATAAATAAGGGCTATGTACTACATCAAATAATCGTGGTGGAAGATACAAGTCATAGATTTGTAGGCAAGAGCATCTGTTAACTCCCTCTAGGCTGAATGTAAAATTCCCTGTGTTGTATTAATGGGAATAATAACTATTTTTATTTGCCTATGATATGCTTGGTTTCTAATAAAGTGTCCTAGGCTCTAGTGAGACCTGTCTACTTTTAATTGACAATTACTCCCTTATTTGCCTGATATGCTCTTGGCTAGCTTTTTATAGGTTAATGCTTTTTCCTGAAAAATCTCACCACTCTAAATGTGTTCATTTGGGTGTGATCCTTAAAAGCCTGGATCAAGGGCACATCTAATATGCAACCTGCATCAGCTCCTACTCCGTCTGGGTGTCTACAACTGTTGAAAGATTTTGGCGTCTTAAACCCTGGGATTTGCTCTTGAAATAAGGATTGAAATACTGTTGAATGCATTAAGATTTGTGTGTTTTTGCTTTGTAAGCCCAGCACCAGTTTTTGAAAATGCCTGTATTGTGAAAGCAAATCCGAACTCTCTCTGAGCCATTTTCATTGTCAGAAGTAGAATTGCTTTCCATTATCTTCTAGAAAATTGTATATCTGGAGTTGAAGAGATTTAACAGCAAGAATCCAGATTTTTAAATGTAATTGTTTTTTAAATGCTAATGTCTGTAAAGCACCTTCAGTTCTTTGGATGAATGGTGCTATATTCTCTCAGTGTAAATTAATAAAGAGATTATAGGAGGTTTGTCAGACTAATGCATAGTCTGTAGTATATCCTGACAAGAAATTAGCATTTTATATAACAGTTTTAATGAAAAATGCTTATTCCTTCTCTTGGTTGCTTGACTAGTAAACAGAAGTGAAACTCTTTCTTGTTCTGTATTTGACTCTGAACTAAGTGTTTTAGTTCTTTAAAGGCAATATACAGTGTACGTCTTGAATCCAGGTCCCAGAATCATGCATAATGAGATTGTCACAATGTTTTCAATTGTGTTTTTACAGTGTGCAATCATACAGATAAAATGTATCATGGTGAACACCAAAAATGATTTGGGAAATCCCTTAGCATGATGCTAAACACAGTAAATGCTTGGGGAAGCGTGGGTCCCTTAGTCCTCTAAAGTTTTCTATTTCCTTGTCAATCCGTGGATATGTAATTTTTTCCCTTGTGAGAGTAAGCTTATACTGGCTTAGATCATTCAAATGTTTGTTCTCAATTTAAAAAATGCATGAAATTATGAATTTGTCTCAACAAAATTATATCCTACATAAGTATATTCAATTTGAACCCACTGTTGTTCTCAGCACTCTGCTTTTTTAAGTGGGACTGGGAGATCGAAGGCTGCCTGCAGACATTGTGGGATAGTGAAAGGCTAT
Source organism: Uropsilus gracilis (assembly GCA_004024945.1). Classification (NCBI taxonomy): domain Eukaryota; kingdom Metazoa; phylum Chordata; class Mammalia; order Eulipotyphla; family Talpidae; genus Uropsilus; species Uropsilus gracilis. The sequence goes on from PVHY01013384.1 coordinate 20,726, forward strand.
GGGAGCAGATCTAAGCACCGTGCCAAGTACACCTTGCTGAGTGCTGTGCAAACCCTCTTCCGTGGAACCCTTTCCTTCGCCCCTGGCCAGTGTTGATTTCTTTCAGAGAACGAAGGCGTATAGGATAAGAGGCTTGCCCAGGCTTACCCAAAAGAGCTAAAACTTGAACCCTTGGAGGACACACACAGAATACATGTTAATGTTGATTGTGGTAACTGTGACCCTGAGGAAGTTCGGGTTCTCTGAATCTTCTGTCGCAAATATAGGATGGACGTCAGGATTACAAGTAGTTCACATAAAGCACCCTGGGACTGGCCCACAACTGCCAGTTAGGGCTTACTCATACATTTGCCCAAGTACAGATGCAGTGGGAAGTGTAGCTTATGTAAGAATAAATTTGGAGAAGGAAGTTGGATGTAGAATGGAGTAATTAGGGAAGACTTAACAGGAAGTGTGGCTTAACTGTGACCTGGAAGGACTGGAACTATTTCTTATATAGTAAAAGCATAGATGGCAGAAATGACCTAGAATTTGTACCTGATAAAAGGACAACTTGAGGACGGTACTTGGGAAGGCATCAGAAATAGCTCGGGTTCTGGTGACAGTGTTCAGGCACTGGCCAGTGATGAGAGACCTTGAAAACCATAGATTTTAATCCATGTTTTAAGAAGCAATGGCTGATAGTCTAAGATTAGCCTCCTAGTGACTTGACTTCCCCATCAGTTTTCCTGCTAGCTCACTCCTCCCTACCACCCTATGTGACATCATTCTGGGGGTTCTTTTCCCCTTTTGAGTGATGATAAGGGTGGGTATTGTGGATATGATTTGTTGGGATTGGGTTGGTTTGTGGTTCTGTGATTTGGGGGTTACATCAAATGCTAGTTCAGGGTACCAAATGGAGGTTTAATAACATTTCCCCCCTCATAGAGCTATTTTAAGAAATCTCAGTACAATTTGCCATTTTTGTAGAATGAAGGTCACTTTTAACATCAAAGACATAAAAACAACCACCATAAAATAAAAAAAACAGTCATTTACTAAGAGTAAACTTGGTTTTGTGAACAACTGGCAGTCTCATCTTTACCATTTGCGAAGATCAGTAAGATTTGTCCCTGACTTGAGTGTACTATAGGTTGTCACGTGTTTCATGCACGAGTGTTCCAATAAAATGGAAGTCATTTAAGTTTTATGCTTCCTCCTACCTCCAAACAGATGCCAAGAACCTATCAACTGCACAGAAATGTAGAAAGGTTGAAAAGATACCATATTAAAGGGAGGGTGTTCTACATTAATGAGCTATGTCTAATTTTCAAAGACGACCTTGTGAAATAGAAGAGGAAAATTAGCACTGTGCTTGCGTGCTGGTCGTCTTGCAGGCTTAGGTCTGTCAAAAGTGTAGTGAATTTATTTTAAAGTTAACTGGCTTAGAACTTAAACCATCTGCAGTACCACAGGACGGCTAGCTTTACACCCCAGGTCTATTTAGACCTTTCAAAATGCAACACATTGCTCTTAGTTAAGACAATTCCCTTTGCAGTGTCGAGTTTTCTTTTAAGGTAATGGTTTAAACCTCTTGCTTTCTTGGAAGCCTGCACCCAAGCTCGTGATCTTCTCTGCAGAGAACTGAGCAACTAAATCACGCTTTATTTTGGTGAATTCTTAGAATTTCGGGCTGGGTCCTCAATGGAGGCTGTGAGCTGTGAGAACATTTCAGCACGATGTAGGGACAGGTTGCACACGCGGTGGCTGAAAACGAAGCTCATATTGGAAAGTTGCCTCGCTGTTGCACCTGTCTGCCAACTTTGGGAAAGGCAGGTCTTGGCTTTGGGTCGTGGTGCGGCACAGTGTTGGGGGCGCCAGCAGGTGGGTGGGATGCTGGACCCGGAGCCAGTAGAACCTGTCGGCAGGTGTCTGGCGCCGGAAGGTGCAGTTTCTGCTTGACGGCGCACGGTGGCGCTTAGGGCTCCCTGTCCTCCCAGCACTCACTAAAGCACCTCCGCCGCCACCTGCAGTCTCAACCAAACTCTGGGTGGCGGGACGTGACGGCCCGGGCGCCCAATCAACACGCAGGCTTTCGGCCGCACTGGGGCGCCAGCCAATGGGAGCCGCGGAAGGGCGCGGGGAGGCGGGCCCGGAGGCAAGCCTGGCAGAGGCGCGAGGCCCTCCTCCCGCCTCTCCGCCTACTCCAGCCTCCGCCGCCTCAGCTTCCCGAGCGAGCCCTGCGGCCGCCGGAGCAGCTCCCGCGGCGGAGCAGGAGCCGGATGGTCAGAGGAGCCCGGCAGCCCCAGCAGCCGCGGAGTCGCCTGGCCCCTAGGTGGGCCGGGGTTGGGTGGAGGTCGGGCTGCAGCTGGAGCGGGAGCGGGCCCAGGGCAGCAGCTTGGTGCCGTGAAGCATTCGGGGCGCCGAGGCAGGAGGGGCGGGGGGTTCAGGCTCGGGGGAGCTCCGGGGGGCGCCTGAGGGCGGAGGAGCGGGCTGCGCGGCGATCGCCTTCCCGAGGTCGGAGCCGAGGGTTGGGGTGCCGAGCCGGGGGGCCGCTGGGCGGGAGGGGCAGGGCGCGCGCCCCGCGGAGGGGCCGTGGAATGTGGGGGGCGCGGGGCCTGGAGGGGCGGGGTTCGCAGGGGCTCGGCGCGCTCGCAGAGGGGTGGGCACGGCCAAGGGGAGGTCGGAGGGGCTTGTGGGGGTGACGAGGCAGACAATGAGTAGGTGGAGGTGGGTGGTTTGGGGGAGCTGGGCTGTGACAAATAGTTGCTGAGGATGGAGCGAGGTTCGGGAGGCAGAGCGGGGTTTGGGCTGCTGAGAAGACTGAGGGGAGCAGCGAGTCCCGGGGTGGCTTGGTCTTGGTAAATAGGGGCAAGAGCCAGCGGAAGGCGCTGGTAAGGTCAGGTGTGGCTTTCACAGCCTGTGGTCCTGGAGGGTGCAACTCAATTCTTGGCAGGCACAGGAGGGTCTGGAGATGGGCTCTTGTTTGTTACTTTTAGTTACCAGCTTATTTGTTTGGTCCATAGACTGACTGGCACAGTGGAGAAACCACCTCGAAAACGGAAAAGCAGGTAAGGCAAAAGGCCTTTCTCTTTTGCTTCGTGTTTTTCCATTTGCTTGGCTACACCTATGCTGTACTGCATAATTATATACTGTCAGCCGATGAAGTTTTTTATTTAGCTCCTGTCCTGATGAATGGAATGCATGCAAGATCGTTATTTATTTATTTATTTTGGAGGACTTTAAAAGTCCTGCTAACAGTTTTTATTGCTGTGGTTTTGTTTCCAAGATAACATGGGAAAGAGATGTGGATAATTTGAGAATTTACAGGATTTTTTTTTTAACTTCAGTCATAATTTTGACTTGTCCACCAGCTCTGTTTTAAAAACTAATATTTATTGAACATTTACTGTATGCCAGGTACTATGTGCAAGATCTGTATATGTATTTCTTCTGTGTTTCTCTAAGCATTCCAGGCAAGTATGGGCCATTATCATTGTTTTGCAGAAGAGGGAACTGAGGCCTAGAGAGGTCAGATATTTTCCCAAGATCGTACATCTAAAACTCAGCATTGGAATCCAGGCTGTCTTATTCCACTACTTAAGCGCTTGGTCTTTATACTTTAATGCCACTAATAAACATGCAATTGAAAATAGGTTTTCTTACTGCTTTTTCTCTTCTCATTGAACATAGAGCCTACAAACAGTTGAACCTTAGGGAACTAGAGACAAAGAGCTTCCATAGTGTATAAACAAATAGTCTGTTCCTTGAATAATGAGGAAGAGCTTCTATCCAGACCACAAACAGTTTTTTAGCATATTTCATGTACCTGGTCCTACATAGCAATTCTGTGTAGTCATTGGAAGATTCCTCTTTGTAGCTAGAGGCCTTGGCCTAGAGAAAGGTAGCTATGGTAGTGAGAATGTGACCAGTAGGATTCCTGTCATAATTAATACTTGGTAAGTTATTCCTGTTAGAATAGTAGGTAGGTGTGACATACTCATGGTGGCAGAGCCAAAAGCCAAAGTTCGTTTGTCATTCTTAGACCTGAACTGTTCAGTGTGTTAACCAGTATGGCAGTTGACTACCCAAAATGTGACTAAGAGCTGGCCACGGAGGTGCGTGCCTTTAATCTCAGCCTTAGAAGTAGGCCAAGACTGGGAATCACTTGAGTCCTTGGGTTCGAGACCCGCCCGGGACAACAAAGTGAAACCGAGTCGCAAAAAATAGCTGGGCGTGGATTCCCAGCTACCTGGGAGGTGGAGACTGGGGTTTGCTTGAGTCTGTGGTACTCCGGACAACATGAGTCTGTGGTTCCCCGGGCAACACCGCAAGACCTAGTCTCAACAAAAAAAAAAAAAAAAAAAAAAAAAAAAAAAAAAAAAAAAAAAAAAAAAAAAAAAAAAAAAAAAGAAAGAACAGAAAAAAGTGACTAATAGGACTGAGGAACTGAATTTTTTATTTCATTTCATTGTAATTAATTTGCATTTAGAGACTGATACTTGATTCCTTTGTGGAAAATGTTTAGATATGTTTGGAATAGTTTGAATATATGACTCCAATTTTTTCATCTGTAAATTTTAAGAAATGTAAATAACAGTGAAATATTTCCAGTAAAAAGTTTAGGGCTGAATGAGATATGTTCTAGGTATAAAATACATACCAGATTTGAGGTTAGTACCCACAAATGTAAATTTTTTCATTACTGATTTTTATACTGATTACATGGTGAAATAATGTGTTAAATATATGGGATTAAATATAAGTATTACTGAAATTATTTTTATTTACTTTGCTATTTCTAACACGGTTGCCTGAAAATTAAAAATTATACATGACTTGCATTATATTTCCTTAATGCTCACTACCCCACTACTGGCCCCTTGCCGTAGCCTTTTGGCAGGTTCCCTATGTCTTTAGTTCATGCACCAGAGTTGAGTTGATTTTCTCTTTCTCTTGCTGAAGATCCTACTATGGGTCTTCATTGGTTATTAGACATAATTCAGATTGTTTGGCTTATTGAGACTGCTTTTATCGCACGTCTTCATGTCTTTCCATCTGTATTTTATTTCCATTTTATTTTATTTTATTTTATTTTAATTCTCAATAATGGGCCCTTTGAAGTCTAGTATTAAATGACTTACCTTCCTGGGGAACCTTTCACAATGAGTTAATTGCTTAAAGTAGCTCTGCGGTTTTTTTTTTTTTTGAGACTAGATCTCGCTATTTTTGCCCGTGGAACCGCAGGCTCATGTTGCCCGGGGTACCACAGACTTAAGAAAACCCCAGCCTCATCTTCCCAGGTAGCTGGGATTACAGGCGTGCACCGCCACACCCAGCTATTTTTTTGGGACTAGGTCTCACTATGTGCCCTCGCGTATCCATGGCCTGGGCCGTGGCTTCCTAGGCTGCTACCTACAGGCATGCGCCATCATGCCCGACCATCTCTGAGTTCTTTTTGACATTTCCAGAACGTACATTCTCTTTGCATTGGGGTATTTACATGTGATTTTCTTTATAGAATACCTTCGCTTTGCTCCTTGACAAGCAAATAGGTTTTAAGATATTTAAGGATTAGCTTAAGCATTGCCTCCTCAGTGTGGACTTAGCGCTCTCCTTCTGCCTCTGCTCAACCTATTTGCTTCCAGGCTAGCTGGTACATACATCTATGCATTATGATTTGCGCTGAATTTGAATCCTAGCTCTATCAAATACAAATTTTGAGATCATATGCCAGTTCATGAACTTCTCTGAACCTCAGTTATCTCATCTGTATAATAAAAGAATAATAGTTCAGTATTATTACCTTGTAGGATTGTAAAGGGCTTAGTACTCTGCTGGGTACATATAAGTTATACAATAAGTTTCAGATTTAAAATTATCCATCAAGTACCATTTATTTGCTACTTCTTGTGTGTGTGTGTGTATGTGTGTGTGTGTGTGTGTGTGTGTGTGGCCTAAAGGAGTAAAAGTAGTGATAATTACGACAAAGAAATGAGACAAGAATAATAAAATGAAACTAGTGACAGAGTTACAGACTATACAGACTATACAGTATTATAGTCATTAAAGGCGGGTTCCATATTTAACTCTGAATTTTCTAGAACATACCCAAGAAGAAAATGAGACTCAGCTTCCAGATCCATGGTGTCTGTGAAAGTAAACACATGTTATTCAAGAGAAGTATAATTTTTTAGTCTCTCAGATCTGAGTGGAATTTCTCTCATTGGTTTTCATAGTAGGAATCCCAGAGTTTCCCCAGCTAGGGATTTTGACCTGAGGAGACAGCCAGCACACAAGCATACATCTTCAAAGAAGTCCTGTAGGCAAGATCAAGACTCAGAAAACAGTTTTGTAATTGCCTGATAAAAGAAATTGAAAATGAGTAAAGCCCTAAGGATAGAATGTAGAGAAAAGACATAATGGTATCGCCAGAAGTTTTTTATAGTTGTTAATATGAGTTGCAAACTGTGGCCATGAAAATTCTCAATATCATGCCTGGGCGCAGTGGTGCGTGCCTTTAATCCCAGCCTAGGACAGAAGGCTGAGACTGGGAATTGCTTGAGTCCGTGGGTTTGAGACCCACCCGGAGCAACATAGTGAGACCTAGTCTCAAAAAAAATAGCTGGGCATGGTGGCGTGTGCCTGTAATCCCAGCTACCCGGGAGATTGAGGCTGGGGATTGCTTGAGTCCGGGATACCCTGGGCAACATGGCAAGACCTAGTCTCTTAAAAAAATTAAATTCTCAATATTCACTCATGTGACTTCATGGTGAATACTTCTAAGATGAATAATTACTAGATTTAGCCTTAATCATTCCTATGAGTTGGTCTGCTGTGTAGAGAGTTGCTGACTCTTAAACTGTCTATTCGGTTGTATTTAGGAAAACAGTTGCTATTAGCAGAGTTGATGTTAAGTTTTTCTTTCTTTCTTTTTTTTTTTTTTTTTTGAGACTAGGTCTCACTATTTTTGCTGGTGGAACCGCAGGCTCACTTTGCCCGGGGTACCACAGACTCAAGCAGTCCCCATCCTCAGCTTCCCAGGTAGCTGGGATTACAGGTGCGTGCCACCACGCCCAGCTATTTTTTGGGACTAGGTCTCGATATGTTGCCCTGGGTGGGACTCGAACTTCGATCCCCACCCAGCCCCAGCCACTTCAAAGGCTGAAGCTTACAGGCACACGCCACTGTGCCCGGCTAAGTTTTTCTTGATAGACATTAGCTAGTTTGAATTATCCTTTGAGAATATTTCCAATGCAGACCAAACTATACAACAGTTGAAAATAAAACTAGGATAATTTTTAGCAAGCACGTGCTTCATATTCTGTATTATTATTTCCTTCTGGTTTTATTTCCCCATTCAGTTTTATATTTAAGGAAATATAAGTGAACTTAGGTGATCTTTGTACCCCGAGTACAGAGCACCCCGAGGGGGTACTCAGTGAGACTGTCGTGAACCAGTGAAGAAGTTGGTGGGAAGGAGATAGTGTAGCACTGGGATTTGGTGGTCCGATGTGATGTGGTACTATTCAGTGCCCCCAATAAACTGTGCTACGTGAAAGGAGTTACAGCATTAGGAAAGTAGATCTCTGTGTGGTTTTGGAAAAGTCTGAAATCTTCCAACGTTTCTGTTAACAAGTCTGAGTTATGAATTAGAGAATCCTTTTAGATCCTGTGAGGAGCAAGATCTGTTTGTTTCGATAGGATTCATGTGATTAAGTTTTACTGGATGATTTGGGGGCTCTTTTTTGTGTGTGATATGTTTAAAGTAAAGGGATTTAGGCATTTGAATGGTATAGGTAGTTTGTTTGCATTATATCTGAATTCTAAAGACATTGAAATGCTTTAAGATTGTAGGGATGTAGGCCGGGCATGGTGGCTTGTGCCTGTAAGCTTCAGCCTGTGAAGCGGCCGGGGCTAGGGATCGCGGTTCGAGTCCCGCCTGGGGCCCATAGTGAGACCTAGTTCCAAAAAAAATAGCTGGGCGTGGTGGCGCACGCCTGTAGTCCCAGCTACCTGGGAAGCTGAGGCTGGGGATTGCTTGAGTCTGTGGTACCCCGGGCAACGAGAGCCTGCGGTCCCACGAGCAAAAATAGCGAAACCTAGTCTCAAAAAAAAAAGATTTTAGGGATGTAGACATGAGCGAGATAGGGCCCCGGTTGGAGGCAATCTTATCTATTAGTGGAGAAGATAGAGACACACAGAAAGCATGTGCACGTGCACACCCCCATGTAATGACTTTGTGTGTCTGTATATTTCATTTATTTTTTTTATTGATTACACACATATACAAAGAACTTCTAGTAATTCTGCGTATCGGGAATAAGGGCAGTTTCTGTAGACATCATCTAGTTCCTGGAGGCTTAGGTTATTTTTGGTGGTAGTGTGACTATTGAAGTGATAGTAGAGTGTGGCTGTAGATTGCCCAATGATGAGATATTAGTAAGTGAGATGAGTTCAGGCGCTGAACCAGGGCAGTGTGAGGTCTGGGAGGAAAAGTGCTTGTAAAATCTTGGGCTATGGTGTCAGTGTTAGTGTTTCTCACTCCCTGGAGATATTACCTCCAGGAGACATTTGACAGTGTCTAGAGACATGTTTGGTGGTTTTGAACTTGGGGTGTCTAGGGCCAGAGGCCAGGCATGCTGCCAGATTTCCTCCAATATGCAATATACATAATCTCTTCCTGCTAAGAATTATCCAGTTTAGGTGGTTCATGGTGCTGAGCTTGAGAAAAGCCTAGAGTCTAGAGTCTGAATCCCAGATCTTCCAAATACTGACTTTGACTATTGGACAAAGTATTTAACCTCTGAACCTGTTTGTTCTTTTGCAAGACGCAGATCTGATATTACCTTGGCCTTGGACATCTACGATTGTTATTCCTTAATAGCATAGACACTGTGAGTGCAGAGATTTTTGTCTGTCTTCTTCTCTGTTCTAGTTCTAGCACCTGGAACAGTGCCTTACCCAGTAGAGGTATTTAGTGGTAACTCTTTGTTGGAGGATTCAGCGAATGGCTTATGAGAGCATGCTATGAATTAATGAATCTAAAGTACTTACTTCAATTTCCTTCTTACATTGACTCAATAAATAGATGTGCTTATGGTTTAAGTGTTTTTATTTTGCCCTTCCAATCTTAAAAATCAGCTTTATTGAAGTGTTACTTGCATGTAATAAAATTCACTAATTTTAAATATACAATTCTAGCTGGGCACGGTGGCACGTGCCTGTAAGCATCAGCCTATGGACTGGGGATTAGCAACTGGAACTGGGGACTGCGGTTCTAGTCCTGCCCGGGGCAACATATCAAGACCTAGTTCCAAAATAATAGCTGGGTGTGGTGGCGCGCGCCTGTAATCCCAGCGACCTGGGAAGCTGAGGCTGGGGATTGCTTGAGTCTCTGGTACCCTGGGCAACGTGAGCCTGTGGTTGCATGGGCAAAAATAGTGAGACCTAGTCTCAAAAAAAAAAAAAATTAAATATCCATTTCTCTGATTTTTGACAAATGTATGTGGTTGTGTCCCTCCCCCCCACTTTAATTGTCATATAGAATATTGTACCTTTTATGCTCCCCACCCCCAAATTTATACCTTGTAATTAGGGTTTTGGCAATCACCAATCTTTTCCTCACATCATGGCCATTTTATTTTTTCTATAATTTCATATAAGCAAATCATTCGCTAGGTAGTCTTTTTTGTGTTGCTTCTTACACTTGGCATAAAGCTTTTGGGATTTATCCGTGTTATTGTTTGTGGCTAGTTAACTTCCTTTCATTGCTAAAGAGGTATTCCACTGTACGATTTCAGCTCGTTTATCCCCTCACTTGTTGAGTGACAGTTAGTTCCCTTGTTTCTAGTCTGGGGCAAGTGGTATGACTACAACTGTTATGAGCATTTGAGTGAAGTCTTTGTGCAGACATATGTTTTCATTTCTCTTGAGTAAATGCCTACGGATGGATTTGCTGGGTCTCATGGTAAGTGTATGTTTCACTTTTTAAGATCTTGCCCCAGTGTTCTGCAAGTGGCTGTACCATTTCCCATTTCATCAGCAATGTATGGACTTTCATTTGCTCCATGTCCTTGCCAGTAGTTGATATTGTCATTCTTTTTCTTTTTAATACTTATTGAGCTATAATTGCATTAATAAACTGTACATAGAGCATACAATTTCCTGCCTTTTTGATGTATATGTGCACACTTGAAGCCATCTGCATGGTTTGCATTCAGGGGTTGGAGAGAGATCCAGGGGCTGTGTATGGTGTGGATTTAATGTTTTTCACTGAAGTCATGTTGATGTTGATGATCTTTCTGTATTTGTTTCCAGTGATAATACCTATTTGGGGAATTTCTGTTCATGCCTTTGCCCATTTTTTTAAATTAACTGCTTGTCTTTGTATAATTACAGGAGTTCTTTATGTGGTCTGGAAATAAATTCTTTATATTTTGATTATCTTTGAATTTTTTTTTGATTAAGGTAACACTGATATACAACAATGTACACAATGTACACGCTTCATGAATGCATGTTCACGCCTCTCCAGATGTGTTACCGCACTGTGCCCTCCACCAAAATACCAATAATTCTCCATCACCATCCATTGGGCCCCCTCTACCTTTTGTCTCCTTCCCTTCTGGTAACCACAGTTCTGTCATCAGAATCCAAGGGTGTGTTCAGGTTTAGTTTTGTCTGTTCCTTTGCTTGGTTCTTTATAGTCTGTGTATGAGTAGACTACAAGGTATTTGTCGTTTTCAGTTTCAGACTTATTTCGCTTGGCATAATTGGTTTCAATCCTATTGGTCTTGTCACAGATGGCAAGACTTCTCCCTTGATGACTGAGTAGTATTCTGTATTGTGAACTTACTGCCTCTCTTTACCCACTCATTGTTTGATGTCGATGGATACTTAGGTGGTGGAAACTAGTTCTTTTCCAGGTGTATGTTTTGTAGATCTTTCCCCCAGTCTGTGGCTGTCCAGTTGTTCTTTTTCACAGTATCTTGAAGAGCTTTTATTCAGTAATAGGTTGAATGGGCATGCTTTTAGTTGGGATAGTAGATGCAGGAACAAATTTGGAGGGGTAAGATTATGTGAGGGAAAGGATAAACTTATTTTGCCTGTATGGAGCATAAAGTGCTTCAGTGAACTGTCTCTAACCAGATGGGTGAAGATACAACGTCTGGAGATGAGAAGAGAAAAGACTTGACATCATCAGTGATTAAAATCTCGAAAATTAATGAAATAGCGTAGCTTGACCACGTTGCGTACAAGGTGAGGAAGACAATAGAATGGTACAGTCAGGTAACACTGGCACATGAAACATATAATATGTGGGATGGATGGATGTGGACCAAACCGCTTCCTTTCTTGAGGATTTTGTCTCTTTCTTGGCAGTATTTTCTGTCCTTTGCACCCTTTCTGTACGTAACCATCGAGTCAGTTGTGTTTATCTCTAGGAGATAGATCTGCTAGATCTCTGTAGTCTTTGGTGAGAGAGTGAGATTCTGGAAGTAGGAAAACTAGGGAAATGTGTTTCAGTATAGCCTCCTCTCCTTAGCGTTTCTTTGTGATGTGTTGGGAGCCAAGGTGGGAATGAGAAGGAACGGATGAGAGAAATTGACTCAGTAAGAGAGTGGACTGGATGCAAGCATGAAACATCCAGTAAGTTTATTAGGCTCTATAAGGCTTTTTATACAGTGTGAAGGAATGGTTTACAATGTGTTGAACAAGGAGAGGAAGAAGCGAGCTAGGAAAAAACAGATTAGGCAAAATACAGGTTCCTGCATTGGGGCAGGGGATGGGGATACATTAACTTGCCATTATCTCTTTGGGGAATGTCTCTAAGGTGAGTCATTGTGGGAAGGTGGAGGATCCCACTCTCCTGGAAGAACTATGCAAATCTGTCTCTAGTGTGCTAAAGCCAGATAAGATAAGCATAGCAGTGTTTGTCTATTCAGCACATAATTCTTACTCAGATATTGTGACTCCTAACAGTGATGGCGTTTGTTTGCCTCAACAACATCCCTGTCTCGGCAGGGGGTTTGGTAGAGCTGTTTCTTACAGTAGGTGTCAGTGAAAGCCTAGGGCATGAAGCCAGAATGCAGTTCTGTAGGGCCCCTAGATAGCGTGGTCAAGCAGTCAGCAGTTTCATGGCAATATTTTACTCAAGAGCAGAATTTAGAATAACTCAAGCAGTGATGCTGAAAGGTATTCAGAAAGAGCCAAAGGTTCCTTGGGACCAATTCAGCACTCCCTGGAGGGTGGGATGCCAGAGGAAGGTTAAGTAGGCTGACTTCCAAAGCCTTGCTTCTGCTTCCGTGTACAAATCGAGGTAGGTATGCATTTCTATTTTTATAAAGAAGGTTTCAAACACAAATTTAAAACTCTCCAGTTGTTTACCACCTAGCTTCTACAGTTAGCAACTCCTTCCTGGTTCATCCATAATAGTCCACTGGTCCACCTGAAGTATATTCCATGTGTATTATTCATTTGTAATAATTTCAGTAGGTGATGTTGAAAGATAAGGACATAACCATAACCATGATCAGGAACTTAAAGACTAATAGTTTTCCCTTAACATCATCCAATTGCAGACCTCAGATTTCTTTCTTTCTTTTTTTAAACTATATGTTTATTTCAGGCTTAGAACGTATAAATAAAAGAAAATTACGATATGGCAAGATATCAGTATGCAAATTAGGATACAACAAAATATCAATATGATAAATATTACAGGTTTTAAAACTTTAAGACAACTTGAAATTTGGATACAATAATAGAAGTAACCAATGGGGATGTTCTCTAATATCCTAGTTAGATTTCTTTTTTTTAATAATTAAAAAAAATTTTTGTGGGAAAAAAGCAAGTTACATAGATAGGTATACATATTACAATACCATAATTATGAGATTATAACCATGCAAAATAATATATTATTTACTGATGTATGATTTAAAAGTTACAAATACCACTGGCATGACAAACATCAAATCCAGTGTACTAATTATTACTTCTGGGAATGTATAATGGGGAATAGGATAGAAGAGATATCC
>PVHY01013385.1:0-41523 GCA_004024945.1 Uropsilus gracilis
AATTCAGAAGAGGTGACAGGAAAAAAGACACAGAGTGCCTGATCTATGAGGTCCACAGTCCCTGCCACACCAGTCACTTTCTGTTCTATTGCCCCATTTTCTTTCACTGATAGTTCTGACTGGAAGTATTTGTTGATTTTAATCTGCATTATCTGTCCTCTGTAAAACAAAATGTTTTAAGGGCAGAACTCAAGCATATTTTGTTCTTCTCTATTTTCCTTTCACATAGAAGACCCTAAGATTAAGATTTGAATGCAAGACATCTATTTGAAAGGTGGCCCAAGGAAACATGGGTAAGGGGACCAGGGAAGGAAGACATTGAAGAGTGTGCTTAAACGAGTCACTACTGTGGGCAACGCATGTACAATCCAACCAGGAACTTTGTGTGTGCAGGACACATGTCAGAGGGGCAAGGGGGCCAGGCAGGGGGCGGTCACCTACTCCTGTTGGTCACTACTTGAGAAGGCTAGTAGAGATCAAGGGAGGAGGGATTTCATATCCCAGCACTTCTGGAGTATCCTAGACATCGGTGGAACAACTGCAAGGAGCAAGGAAAGCCCTTGGACATTGAAACCAAGTGCGTGAAAAGGAAATCTAAAGTTGGGACAGAACATTCAGAAATAATACGCTCAAAGGAATGGGAACAGACCCTTGACAGCACCCTGTATGACTCCCAAACACCTGGTAGAGAAAATCATACCCAGTATATTATGAGTTCTCACTAAATATCTGAAATAATATTTAACCTCTTATGGAAGGAAAGAATGCTTTCCAGCTTCACCACACATCATGTTCCCCTTGATCTCAAGATGTTCCTGATATACTGCACTTGTACCAACTCCTCACTGCAGGACTTTCTCATGTGCTATCACCTGACTTGATGGTTTCCTTTGCCCTTAGGTATCACTTCCTCAGGAAAACCCTCTTTAGTCTCCCTCCCAATAGCCTAATCTCTGAATTATGAGCCACCTCAGTCCCTGGTTGCCTCCTTCCCTTTCTAATACCATATCTGGAATGATTGCCAACCTTATTCCTCATTGTGACTCTAATGCCAAGCAGAGTGCCTGGTTGATTGCCTGTTCTCAATGTGTGTTTATTAAATAATGAATGACTTAAGATGGCAGCTAGATGATCACATGGAAATTTTGCATAGAAAAGTGTCTTAAATAGCAGTGAAACAAATGCAGAAAGAAGATATAGGAAGATTCCGAGTGGCCTCAGAACACAGTAGAGCTTGGAGATCATGAAGACAGAGTGCCACTGCCCTTTATTCCTCTGAGTTTACTCCCAATCATTCTCAGAAAAGCAGGAGTGAGAGCTAGAGATGATGGATGGCCATACTGCTACTGCACTGGGGGTTTAGGAGAAGAGGGTAGACCGAAACTAACATGATCAGGGAGTAGAGGTAACTGGGACAGTGACCAATCTGATGCTCTCAAGATGTAAGTTTTCTCAAGGGAAAAATACACTCCAGGCAGTAATGGGTGTGCAATGAAGTGGATAAAAAGGAGATAAGAGTTTAAAGGTCTTGGTCGGGAGGACAGTATGAATGATCGAGAGATGAAGGAATAGAAGACTGTAGTCAGGGAGCAGGATGTTAAAGTTTGTGATTTCAAAGAAGGAAGAAAACCACAATAAGGACATGGGAACTTCAGATTCAACACAGTCAATATACAATTTAACTTTAGATGGAGAAAAAGGTCTATGCTAAGTTGTGGAAGTTAGAGAATTCTTGTGAAATGTGTGTACCAGTGAGGTCTCTTTTGACAGCTTCTTGAAAATAAAATTAAAATAAAATTACTCTACTTTGTCCTCTACTGTATGCCTATTCTATTCTATAGCTGTACTGCATAGACAATAGTGTTTCAAATTCAATGAACAGTGTCAGGACTCAACGAATATTTGTTTAAGGAACAAATAAATAAAATGACAGAAATCTTGACCCATTTAGCTTAAGCAAGCAAGGAAATGCTTGGGTTTATCTTTGTCCAAGCTACAATCACAGGGTAGAGCTGGCTTCAGGTACTACTGAACTCAAAGATCAAATAAGGTCACAAGAAAAAGATTTTCTCCATATCTGGACTTTGTCTTCCATTGTTTTGGCGTCAATGCTGACAGCAAGATCTGGGAAGAGTCACTTTCCCAAAAATCCTAGCAAAACTCTCACTGTTCCTAATTGAATAATACACCTACTCTTCAAGCAGCGAGTGTGTCTAAGAGAAAGGGTTAGGCCTAGTGCAAAAGTTCTAGAATGAAGCCCAGGATGGAGTAGAACTCACTCCAGCCCCACAGTCTGAGATTTAGGAGAAATGATTATGATTTGATGAAAAAATAAAAGAGATGCATACTGTGGGACAAAACAACAGGAGCCCATGACAAAAACCTTTGTTTTTTTCTAATAGTAACAGGAAGCTGCTGAAAATTTTAAGGAAAGTAGCATCATTTAAAGATGCTGGGTTTTTCAGAAAGATCATCCTGGAGCAATGTGGAGGATGAGCTAGGAAAGACTGAAGCTAAAAGAAGAACAAGTAAGAGGATGTGATCAAGTTCAAAATCATCAATGATAGATGGAGCATATTTCTTCTCTGTGCAGGAGCCTGGGGGCACAACAATGAACCAGACATGAGCCCTGCACTCAAGGAGCTTCCAATATAATGAAGAAGACAAGTAAAAAGACAGTAACATTGCTTAATTCTAAGTGCCGTTAAGGCCTCCCGACATACCATGAAGTGACATTTAAGCTAAGATCTGAAAGATCAACAGAAATGAGAATTTTTATAACAAGACACAGTGGAAACACTGTCCTTTTGGAAGAGTAATATGCTCAATACAGTGAGAGCATGAAGTTCTTCTGGAGAATCAATCATTAAGAGATGAGGTCAGATTGGAAGCCAAATTTGGAAAGACTTTGCAAAGCTACACTAAAGTATTAGGCTTTATACCTCAGAGCTTTGCAGAACCATGAATCATTCACAATCACTACTTTAAAAATAAACAATCTGGTCAATGTGGAATGTGGACTCAAAGACTGCAACATAATAAAATCATCACAGAAAGGCATTTGCAGTAATTCATGGAAGGGATAGTGCTAGATGATGATAGTACAAGATAGTAATAACTAGAATCAACCACAATGGACAAATTTGAGAGCTTTAAATTTTGGAATCAACTGTACTTGGAAACAAGTTGATAGAAAGAAATAAGCAGAGAATGAGGAGTCAGTGAAGGCCTTTAGATTTCTTATTTGTGTGACAAGATGGATAGGGACACTATTCACAGCAGGAGAGCAGGTTTGGAGAGGGAAATAATGAACTTGTTAGTGGACATGCTACGTGTCCAATGTGTGCAGGATATCAATGTGGAGGTAACCAGCTTGTTGCCAGATACATGGAGTTGGAAATCAGGAGAGTTTGAAATGTAAAATACGCAAGCAGGAGCCATCAGTTGAAATCCTAAAATGGGTAAAATCACCCTGGTATAGTTCGGGGTTCAAAGAGAAGGATTGTGGTGACAAACATCCAGGAAAAGTTAACATTAAAGTTAACTAAGGACTGGGAGCCAACGAGTGTCACCAAAGGACAAGGGGCATAGGCTAAACAAGGGTTGGAAAGAGTTTGCAAAGACGGAACTGAGAATTATGATGTAAAAGGAACAGAGTACCTCAAACCCCGAGGAAAGGAAGGAAAGAAGACATTAGTAATAATTCCCAGGTTTCAAACTTGGGTGGCCAGATGGAAAGAGGTTGGGTTGTAGAAATGGTTGTTTGGGACATCCAAACATCCAGTAGAACTTCCAGCAGAAGAAAACAGTAGTAGAACATCCAATGGGACATCTAATAGAAGAAAGATGGGTAGTTGGCATTCAGGAGCAGTTCTGGGGAGCAGCCTAACTCTGCAAGTAGACACTATAGGGGTGACATTTAGATACAGATGACCCTAGAGGAGACTTTAGTTGAGATAAGGTCCCTGGAATATTATATCTAAGGACTAGGCAAGAGAAGAGTTGCCAGCAAAGAAAAATGTAAAGAAATTGAGACCAGGGAGAATTGAGTTAGTACTTGAAAAGAAAACCTCCATACCTGTAGATCACATCATGTTCTGAGATACCAATCCTGGTACTTTCCATCCACTGATTTCCTCAACTGCCATAGAAAGTTTAATTACATAATTATCCCACATAGCTTCTAAAATCATCCCAAAGTCTATTAAAGATCCAGGACCCAGAAGAAATTCTTTAGCACTCCCTAGCCTGGACTTTCATGGGTTAAAAGAACCACTTAATCCAGAAATGGCTTGAATTTCCTTCCATATTTGGAAATACTTCCACCATTAGAGTTGAGCAGAAACACACAGCATTCTTCAAACACTGTTCCTCTTTCTTCCCTGATATTGTGAATGGCTCAGCAAGTGGGCCCATCATTTTCTTGCTAATTAATTTAGGTCTAATTGGTTTCAGCCCACACAACAGTGCAGGTTGTAAGAGAGGGCAATAGCAGTCATATTCCACTAAAAGTACCTAGCAGCATCAAAGCCTCTGCCATTAAGCAATTCACTACAGAGGGAAGAGCTCTTAAGAGCTAAATAAAGTGAATTAAATCCCCCCTCCCAATTAGCTTCAGAAAAATCTCAAAGTGCTCAGAACTCTGTCTAAGCACCAGGAAGCATTTCATCTTACTATCACCATTCTCTCACAACACAGTCTTGCAAGGAGTCACCAAACACTTCCCAGCCCACACGCTGTGTATTGTTTAAAAGGATTTCAAGTTCTCCAAATGACTGTTACCTCCGTGGGTGCCACAACCAGGACTAGTTTTATTATTTTATTCCCAGAGACTAAGTCAGTGCCTGCAGATAGTACATAATTATTATTTGTTGCATAGGCGGGAAGGAAAGAGAAAAAAACATATTTGTTACACAAATGGATGACCCAATGAAGAAAAAGAGGGAAGCAAGGTGGGAGATTGATTAATAGTCTGACATTTCTAATGCTCCAGTTCAAAGAGGCATCTATTTAAAGCTAGCAACCCCATCACCTACAAGCTGTATGAACACAAATAAGTCTTTCTTATTTAATGGGAATGATGTCTGCAGTATATACTTGAAAGAGTGATAATGAAACTGAATTGATGAATCTCAAAGCATTTTGGAAACGCACCATTGTTATTCATAAGGTTAGGGATGTGACTTTTAATTATTCTCCATGGTTCCTACAGTTAGATCAAGCTAAGATGTCACACAATAAATAATATTTAGCTTCCAGGAAATTTATGTCCTGAGTGTACAAGGAAGGATGAAACTCAGTTGATGTCCTTTAGGAGCTCACAACTCAGAGAAAGAGATCAACATGAACATAGAAATTATAATTCAGGGCTTATTAACCTGCAGTGGCAGCCTGGATAAAAAACAACTGGATGTTACAGAAGAGGAACAAGTCTATAGAGCATATCAGGGAACTGGGGGGGTGGAGGGAGGGGAGAGTATTGGCTACAGAACTGGGTCACAAAGAAAAGATGAAGCTCGCCAGGTAGAAACGTAAACTTCGGTGCTTGAAAAGCTCTCATGAACAATTATTTTACTGTACATATCTTCTCAACTTCCTTTTTTACATTAAAATTTTGTTTTCCTTTGTATTTACCCATGCAGCTATGGGATGGATACACAAATCTTTACATTTTCTGGTTTTTCCTACATGTGGAATGTTCCAATATTAAAATTCATTTTTTCAGGAAATAAGGAAAGGCTGGGGCAAAGGATACCAGGTGGCTGAAAGGTGGGTTTGGTGGATCCCTGCCAGACTGGGGAAAATACTACACACTGGAATAAACATTTGTGTTGCATTGTCTGAACAAAAGGGAATAAACATTAAATGATTAAAAAGGAAAAAATGATTTAAAAGGATTGGACTGGGCATGGTGGCATGTGCCTGTAAGTGGCAGTCTAGGAAGCCACCGCCGGGACCAGGGATCGTGGTTCGAGTACCGCTGGGGCAATGTAGCGAGACCTAGTTCCAAAAAAATAGCTGGGCGTGGTGCACGCGCCTGTAATCTCAGCTACCTGGGAAGCTGAGGCTGGGGATTGCTTGAGTCCATGGTACCCCAGGCAACGTGAGCCTGCAGCTCCATGGGCAAAAAATAGTGAGACCTACTCTCAAAAAAAAAGGATCGAACTGATTTTTGCTCTTGCTGTTGTCCCATGGCACATCGAACAGCAAAAGAATGGACCAGCCTGACAGCAACCAGGTGAGTCCTGGTGCATTTACCTTTGCCTCCCTGTAGCCATGAATTATGAAAATATTCTCCAGATCCTATGAGTAAACCAGACGAGGAAAGGGCATTAGAATCTGGGGGGACTGAGGGTGCATCTGACATGTTCAAGTTGACCGTGGTGCTTTCAAGACCACTGTCCCAGGAGGAGGCCTCCGCCTACCCTAAGCGACAGGGGGTAGGGGCAGGGAGCCAAGCCAGGAGGGCAGAAATATTTTGTGTTCCCTCTTCTCCCCAGCTTTCCCAATAAGTCACCCTCGCACCCCCTCTTACCATATGAGGTCCCACCCCGCCCCAGGATTGAAGGCCAATTGTGTGTTGCTGTGACAGCAAGTATTTAAAAGGAAAATAAAGACGCGACGAGATGTGACATGCTATCATTAAGTAATCATAATTTCTTCCCTATATTACGACAATAGATGTCACTCTCTCATCTGGAAGGCAGGCCATGTACAGAAACACCATGTCAAAAACCCTTTCAGGCAAAGACAGAGGGGGTGAGTTAGCAGGGTACAGAATAGAATATTTTGATGGGTTGCATCCACCCCATTTCCCACCCCCCAACTCCTACATGCTCTGATAAAAGTCAGATCTGTAAAGAACTTCAAAGGCTTCCCAGCCTGACAAACAGTAATAAAACAAGAAATTGAAAAAAAAAAATCTGCCAGAGTGCATGGAGGAAGCGGAGCTGACAAGTGTTATGACGGTTCTGTTTTAGCAATCCACAGACGAACTGCAGGGCACTTCCTCCTAGCGGGAAGCGAGTCTGGGCTGTCAACTGTGAAGGAATACAGAAAGGTCAGGCAGGGAATGGGTGCTGCAGACCAGGCATGGACCAGCGCGCATTCTTGCTGGCTATTTTTCTTCCCGTCCACATCCCTCCCCAGGCCCACAACCTGCTATCACCTCCTCCTTCCTAAAAGAAATATGTGAAAAGCAAAATCAGTCAGTCTGGGATCACCTTCCCTTCCTCCATCAAGTGGGGGGTTGGGGATGAGGGGGAGCACACAACCAAGAAATAGCCCTGGAATCCAGGACATCTGGCTTCTGTTCAGACCCAATCACCAACCTTGGGAGCATATTGAAAGCATTTGGCTGTCTCAACAGTCTAAAAGGAGCTATTTATTTCAGACTCAACAACCAGCCCAACATATGCTTCCATTTGGAAACAATTGGAGGTAAGACAGAGTTCCCTGAGGTTTTTTTTTTTCCCCTCCTTTAAGGAGGAAGGTGGAAATGACACAACTTTGATAGGAAAAGTGACCTCCCTTCCCACCACCCATCTCACTTGTATAACGACAGCTGTGTGATTCGACCTGGTTCCCTGCATCTCGTTGCCATTTCAGTTTCTCAACTGTGAAAACCGTGATGAGCTGCCTCTCCCTTGGAGTTATTGAAAGAGTTAAGTACATAAGAGAGCCTAGGGACACCATGCAAGGCCTTCCTTTTCCAGACAGACTGCTTAACGGTTATTGAGTCACTGGGTATGGTGAATGCGTGTGGTGACTTGAGTGCTTCACAAACTGAGGGATTCCAGTGGGAATCATCATCACACCAATAATGAGGAAAAGTATTGGGGACCAAAGCCTTGATTCCTAAGGAATCTGGGGAAGACTGAAAATGAGAAGTTTCTAGACACTCACAGAACATCTATATAGTGAGGCTGGTGACCAACCCTCTGTCCTGGTATTAACCACTCAGGTCATTTTCTTGTTCTCTATCCCTCCCTGGAGATTTCCTTCCCTTCATGCTGGTGACTTTGCTTCCCGCAGGCAGTTAGAAGCCATCCTGTGGGAGTGTCACTAGAAATAGGTGCTAAAATGAAAAGTGTGTACTTGAGTCAAGGCATGATGCAAATAACTTCCACCTGTACATCTCTATGTCCATTCCTTAAAGATAAAGACAAAGCCTGAGATCCTTTTACTCTGGCCCACTGATGGATCCGCAAGCGTGTCTCTTAGCTTGGCCTCACACCCAGAACATTCCTGAGTCATCCAGTCTCACTGCTGTAATCTCTAAGGCTAAGAATCTCTAAGCACTAAAATATATATATATATATATATATATATATATATATATATATATATATATATATATATATATATGATTCTTCACATCGTCTGTAGAATGTTAAAGACTTGCACTAACTCTCACCCTATAATTGTAACTAACATTGCAGAAGAGGAAACTGAGTCTCACAAAGCGGCAGAAACTTGCGCCAGGCGGTCCTTATTTAAAACCCCTCCCATCGCCGCTTCCAACCAAGTCAACCAGTGCTGCTTCCACGTGTGGGAAGGTGGACTGGCAGGACGTCAGGACAGGAAAATAAGCAGAGGGGAGCCACCTCTGGAACCCCGGAAGAGTCCTTGGGAAGAGGGGGGACCCAGTGGAGACCTTGCATAGTTTCAGACAGCTTCAAGAAACCCCAGGTGAGGGCCATGAGAAAATTTTCTCCTGTCCAGACTTACTGAACCTTCTACCTAAAACTACATGTCAGTCCTTAAAATCATGGCGGGAGAAGCAGGGGGCAGTGCAACCATCTCACCTCCAGACCTGGCCATCTGGTTCCATGTAGTTTCACCTGCAGTTCTGAGCCGCACACTCAGCCTCAGGGCAACCTTGGGATACGGGACTTCTTGGATGCACTTGCTTCTCTCCCCTTGTATTAGTCTTGGAAACAAGAGCACTAAAAACCGCGCCTTTGAATCATCCTTACTGAACTATAGTAAGTCGATACTTTCTCGTCATAACTCCGTGTTAGTGAATTGTCTTAGCAGTCCGGTGACTACAAGCAGAACCGGAACCGTGGCAGGTCTGAGCTTGAGACGCAGCCTACGGAGGGTGGCATGCTGGCGCATGCGTCTTGAGGAGCCCCCTGAACTTCCTCCGACCTTGTCCTCATTATAATATTAATACTCCGCCTCTGGGTGGGATTTGCCCTCCATTTTCAGAACACTTTTTTTTTCCTCCCCTCCCCTTCTCCCACTTTCAGAACACTTTAGATGTGAGATGCATGTTTTCCTCCGCAGTTGGCAGCGCAGGGCTTCTCCAGCACATGGCAGGCCCTCCACCCACCCCCCCCCCTTATTCCTGGAGAGACACTCACCCCTGAGCTCTCCCAGGAGCAACTGGTCGCCATATCGCTTCAGTAAATCTCAGCTTCAAAACCAACTGTGGTGTTTAGAGTCCTCGTTTCATGCTGGAGTGAGGCGCTCAAGAACCCACTACCACTGGCCATTGACGCATGTTTAAAAAATAAAGTCATGAAAAATAAAAGGATATTAATTTTAAAGAACTTTAAATGAGATACTTTTTCTTGTTCACGAAAATCTCTTCGTTAAGTGAGGTGTCAGGTTCCAAGAACTGCAATCCGGGTTTGAAACTTAGCTATGTTATGAAGGCCCCCAGGCAAATGGGCCAGGCAATGTTGCCCCTGAGCCTTGGGTGCAAGTCCCTGGTAAGGCAGACCTGGACTCCTTTGAATATGTCTCCCCTAATCATCTCAGCCAGAGTCTGTGCAAATGCCAAAATTCTGTCTGCATCGCATTCACTGTCCAATAGCAAATATTGTTCACCCTTTGCAAAAGACCTCCACTCATCAGGAATCATATCGCCAGTTCTTCTGGGCAGGGAGGTTGGTTCCTGTTTTGCCTCCAGTCTCTAATATCGCGGGATAAATTTGGTGAGGAGCACATAAAGAACAAGGGTTGTATCTATAATAGCTAAAGAATCTATAGTTCACGCTCTCTGTTTTGAGTTGCAAGCCCTCTGTCTATATTTGCCATCTCCTGATGAACTTTTGGTTTTCATAGATAGGAGGGATGACAGTGATCCCCAAAGAATCTGCAAACTGATAGGTTATTTTCTTTAGTACAGTCTGCAACCTGCTTTACACTCTTATTTCATACTTCTAGTAAATTTTACCACCATGTTTTTATAATATAATAATGGGAGTACTGTATCAGTTAAAGCTAAACTGTCAAACCAAACTGTCAGCCAGTTATTTTAGCTTTTATGGCAAGACTTCCTTATTGTGAATTATTTCTGCAAGGAAATGCTTTCTACAAAAATGCCTTCAGCAAAGAATTTATAGGAAATTGATAAGGACTGTTCCCCAGAGAACTCCATGTTCCTCACTCAAGCTCCTTGGGTTCTCAGCTTGCCCATGGTATTGAGTGATTTCATGTCTAACCTCTGTTTCTGAAAGCAGTTCATGCCTCTGTTTCTGAAAGCCAGTTCATGTCCTGGGTCTGCTAAATAAAAAGTCCTTTTTTATTTTTTTTAATTAATTAATTAATTTTTGTTTATATATACATAGATATTTACCTCATTGTATTCCCCAGGGTTCTCCCACCACCAGATTAGCTGTGAATCATCATCTTGATTTTATATGCTCACCCCTCCCATGATTTCTTCCTCCTCCCTTCCCCTCCTCAGCTGTATACTCTAGTTCTGTTGTTAACTTGTACCTAGTCTTCTAGAAGGAAATTTAGTATCACTGAAGAGTGTCATAGAAGTCCACAAAAAAAGTTTCTTTTTTTTTAAATTTTCCTAAAAGAATCAGATTGATGAGCTATTATAGTTGTAAAACTACATAGACAGATGTAGGACTCTCACAATTTAGTCTCATTTTTAAAAAAACTGCCTGGTTAATCACAGTTCTAATATTCCACATTGATTAATTGGTTAATTTTTAAACCTCAGATATCTTTATATATATTTACATCTTTTAATGTATAAAAACTTATGAAAGAAATTTCTGAGTGGTATAGTATGTACTTATCTTTTTGTTGTTGTTGTTATTTCTTCTACCAAACCACTTATGCCTGTATGCCCTCTCCACTCCCCCCTCCCCCCAATTCTCTCTGGTAACCATCACCTTCTTTTTTGCTTAGTTCAAATTTTTTTATTTCTTCGATTGTTTGTATGTAATTTGGGGAGGGAAGGTATTCATATTCTGCAAATGACTGAAACCATCCAACATCTATCAAATTTTGGCTGATTTCATTCAACATAATCACCTCAAGTTCCATCCATTTTGTGCCAATACCACCTCTTCATCTTCTATCACAGCTCTGTGGTATATTCCATTGAATATACATTCCACTGCTTCTGAAATCCATTCACCTGTTGAAGAGCACTTGGGTTGATTCAATGATGTGACAAATGTCAACAGTGCTTCTCTATAGGTGTAGATAAATCTACACATGGAAAAGCAAATAAGAAAGTGTTTCTTTGTCTTGCTCGAACTGAGCAGCAACTGGCCTTCTGGGAAGCTTTCCTTTGAAAGTTCCTTTTCTCCTCCAGTCCTGCACAATCTAAGTTAGATGCACCTCTGTGTACTTCCAAGGAGTCTTTCATTTTCTTCCAAGATATCAGCTATAAAAAGAAGCTAAAGAGACTTAAATTTCAAAATTCTTCACTGACATCAGCTCCTGCCAAAGTTCTGTCCAAAATTTGAAAATTTATAATTTTCTAGTCTTTTTCTCAGAATACCTCCCTAGTTATACATGAATGTCAGGCCTCTTAAAACTTAGAGCTAATTCTGCTAAAATCAAAGTCTCACAAAAATACTACAACAATCAGATAACCACAGTATAATTTCATGAATGATTATCAATTTGTATAATCCTAAACAAAATTGTGTCAAGCAGAATTCAGTTTCATGTGTAATTTTGACCAAGTAGGTTTTATTTCTGGAATGTAAGGATAGTTTAGTCTTAAGAATCTAACACTGCAATGTAATGTAATGTATATACTTAAAACACAAGAAATAAATTGATCACGTTCATGTCTCAAAGAAGAAAAATCACGCATCTTCAGAGCCCTGCAAAATCAGTTAAAATAAAGAATTTAGTCGATCACGTTCATGTCTCAAAGAAGAAAAATCACGCATCTTCAGAGCCCTGCAAAATCAGTTAAAATAAAGAATTTAGTCGAGCCCGGGAGCCTCTGGGCTCGACCAGCGCACGGGTTTCGTGCAGGCACTGGCACCCGTGCCCTCCGTGGCCACGCCACAATGGCGCGGTCACCGCGTCCCGGACACACCGGTTCCACTCACCTTTTCGAAGTCAGGTGGGGTGTGGCTGGGGTCAGCCCGGGGAGAGGCTGGGGGGGTGGCACATCTGCCACAGTCCCCTCTGGGTTTGCCTCCAACATGAGAGCCCTAATCAGGAATAATATCTTAAGACAATTATTCATCCACAGAAACCAAACGAGTGAGGTGCTGGAGGAAAGTCCCTTAAAATGTGCCACCCGGGCAGGACTCAAGGGGAACAAGGCGAGCACCACACAGCACTGAACTGGGAGAACAAATAAAATACACCACCTACAATGCCACAGAGGAGCTGCGAACAGAAACCTGGCACAGAGAAGCTGTCATAAGGGCACTGCACACCCTCTTTGCTTAGAGGGAAGTTACCGCCGAAAGCCGGTGAGTGGCTCGTGCCTGTAAGCTTCAGGCTATGAAGCGGCTGGAGCTAGGGATCGCGGTCTGAGTCCTGCTCTAGACAACACAGCAAGATCTAGTACCAAATAGCTGGGTGTGGTGGTGCACGCCTGTAATCCCAGCTACCTGGAAAGCTGAGGCTGGGGATTGCTTGAGTCTGTGGTACCCTGGGCAAGAGAGCCTGCGGTTCCATGGGCAAAAATAGCGAGACCTAGTCTCAAAAAAAAAAAAAAAAAAAAAAAGCTTGTCTAATGGCAGTGGCCCCACAGCAATGCCCCAAGGGAGGAGACCTACCATCAGCTGATGGCTGTCCCTTCTAGGATCTGCTCTTCCAAAACATACCGCGGAGTCATGACCCCAAAGCCAAAGACCCGAAGCATGACTGAAGGAGCAACAAAATGTGGCACAAACTGCGGAGATGAGACCCACCAAAAAACAAAAAACAATCATACAGGCCAAGGGTGCTCCAAAAGCAGTACAGGAAAGATAAACAGCAGCTCTACCAAGTCCCGGGAAATCGCACCCTCACCAAGGATGAGGAAATGGATCCAGGAAAAAAAAAAAAAAAGACTAAAGGGCTAAACATGGACATACAACAAAAAGAAAGGAGGCAAAGTGACCAGGGGAGATGTGTGTGTGGGGGGGGTATTCCCATGGGGATCAGCAGTTATACAATCATATATTGTAAAATATGCAAAAATTTAAAAATAAATAAATAAAATAAAGAATTTATTTATTTTAAAAGCTCTAGGAATAAATAACCAGATTCTTTCTTGACATAACTTTAGAAGTTAGAGCTCCAAACCAGGCGTGGTGGCATGCACCTGTAATTCAAGCATTGGGAGGCAATTGGCCAGAGATTGCTTCAGTTCGTGGGTTCGAGACTATGCCAGGCAACATAGCGAGACCTGGTCTCAAAAAAAAAAAAAAAAAAACAGCAGTCAGGTGTGGAGGTGGGTGCCTGTAGTCCCAGCTACCTGGGAGGCTGAGACTGGCAATTGCTTGAGTCTTGCCTGGGCTGGACCTTCCTAAACTTCTACATAGCTGGGCCTGGGGCTTAGGCTGTGAACACTGGCGCAGATAGTACTCGTCCACCATCATAGCTCTCTCTATGCAGGGCCTTCTCCAAGAGATATCAGGAAAGCCAAGTTCTTTATTGGCAGCTGAAGGTGTGCAAAACAGATGACCCTGGAGAGAGAAGCAGAACTTTCCTGAGTTCACTAGGAATGCCAAGAGTCAGTATTGCTGGCCTGTGTTCCTCAAGAAAAGAAAAGTCAAGGACTGAATCACTCCTATGATGTAATATAGTTCCCATACAATTTCTTAAGTGGGTTTGAAGAACTTTCAGGTTGGTGGACATATCACATTGTTCAGAAGGTAGTGCTCCCAGAGAGGTGGTATATGATCTGCACCCCCACCCTACACCTTGCCCTCTGTACTCTTTCAGTGAAGTCTTCATCCCCGGGAGGAAGTCATAGGGAACTTCCAGTTACTGGTTGGTTAGTCACGAGTATGGGAGTCTGGAGACTTGCCACTGGGTAGCACTGGAATGGAGGCCGATGTGGCTGAGCTCTACCCTGTGGGTAGCAGGGATCAGAACTGACTGACCCTCAGACTGGACACTGTTGTGTCTACCAGATTAGAGAATTGGCTGTTGGTATAGAAAGAAAACACCACACAAGGGTTGCAGAAGTTGTGAATAGAAATAAACCAGAATAGCACTCAAAAATGCAAATAGTAAAAGATAGGAAAAGTTGCCATAGATCCCTACAATTTGTGTCTTGGCAAAATGCAGCTCTCCTGCCTGTCTGTGGCTATGCAGGCATTTCTTTGCACGAAAATTTTCCCTTCGCAAAGCAGCTGTAGCAGCCTCTGCCCAGCTGTGTCTATGCAGGGGTCTCTTTTTTTCTTTCCCCATTTCTTGATAAACCTATCCTTTAAAAATGTAAAAAAAAAAAGAAACAGAGAAAGGAAGGAAGGAAGGAAGGAAGGAAGGAAGGAAGCAAGGAAGGAAGGAAGGAAGGAAGGAAGCAAGGAAGGAAGGAAGCAAGCCAGGAAGCAAGCAAGGAAGGAAGGACAAAACAAAATCCTAGAAATAAAAATGCCTATATCTCTCTATAAATAAAATTTAAAAAACACTCCCAGAGAACATGCTATTCTATGTATTTACATGTGAACATGCAAAACAATAAAAATATAAAACTATGTATTACAGATTATAAACTCTGCAAAGTATTGCAAACATCAAACTCAGCAATAGAGAACTGCTACGTTATTCCATGCATAACCAACCAGGAGTAAGTCTCTCTCTAGGGAGATTGAAGAAGTCCTTTGTGAATTGATATGGGATGTATTTCAAGATATGTTGCTCATTAAACACACACACAATGCAAAACCTACTTACAGCCTTCTACCATTTGTCTAAAAAACGTGGGAAGAAGGAACCTCCATAAACAGACACGTGTGTAGTGCGAACATTCTGTTCATGATGCCAATTGTCATGCAAGCAGGTTCTTTATTGGTTCTAGCAGACAATGAGTCCCAGAGCTCTCAGTGGGTTTTACAGGCTTTAATACTCTCATGGAACCAGGTACACAGGTATACCTGGCAGGGAGGCTGGGCAGTTATATGGCACAGGCTAGGCGGCCGGGGAGTGGGGGCTGAGAGTCAGACAAACTCCCAGTCCTCCAGAAATCTTCACACTTCTCAGGGCTCTCTCTCTCTCAAGTTCTCTTGTGTTTCTCTCTTCTTGCTCTCCCCCCAGGACAATGCTACCCTTTATCACCCCCTCCTAGGTTCAGGTGTACCCACTCACACATGCCCACACCACTTGGCCCAGGTGTGTACAATCATAGGGAGGGCAAAACGCCACAGGTGTTGCTCTTAGAAGCAAATGGCAGGAAGGCAAAAACTCTGAAAATTCATTTACCCTACAACAGGTATTTGCTAAGCAGTGTAGTGCCATATCCAAGATACTGATAATGCTGTTGGTCTCCAGGAAAGGGACCAGTAGTTGGGGGCAAAGGTGGAGAAAGATTTTATTCCAAATAGTTACATCCTGCATTTTGATTATTGAGCCAAAATTTAAATATCACTTAAATATCAAATCTTTTTCACTTTTGGGCTATTCACTTTTCTTCATGCACATACACATGCCTTAGGTTTTAGTTACAGAGATCAGGCCAAGCACACAGAGTAGGGGTTAGGAGCACAAGTCAGAGCCCAGACCAAAAGGTTTTGAATCTCAACACTGCTGTTATGAGCTGTGTGATCTTGAGTTTATGAATTACCATCTCTGGGCTTCAGTACCTAAACAACAAAGGAGCAATGTTGATGACTCCTTGATGACTCCTTTATAAAATAGATGAAGTAGTTTTTGCATGTCTGAATAGTCCCCATGGGATAGGACAGAGAATTACAGAGCCTTAGACCTGAGTGTGACCTTCAACTTTAGAAACACCACATCTAGGCCGGGCATGGTGGCTCGTGCCTGTAAGCTTCAGCCTATGAAGCGGCCAGGGCTAGGGATCGCAGTTTGACTCCCACCTGGGGCCTATAGCGAGACCCTAGTTGCAAAAAAATAGCTGGGTGTGGTGGCATGTGCCTGTAATCCCAGCTACCTGGGAAGCTGAGGCTGGGGATTGCTTGAGTCTGTGGTACCCCAGGCAATGAGAGCCTGAGGTTCCATGGGCAAAAATAGCGAGACCTACTCTCAAAAAAAAAAAAGAAAGAAAGAAAAAGAAACACCACATCTACTGCAACCTCCTATCAGAGCTTTTCAATGCAAGATAGCATACTGGTTTGAATTAATTTATATCCACCTGTTACATGCAGGTGTTCTAAAGCTCATTTGACAATGATGTCCTCGAGCTACAGAAAAACCTATCACTGACTGTCAAAAAACTACTATATAAAGCAGAGCTTTTCAAGCATTCATATTCATAGATATCACCAGAATTTAGTCATAAGATGTAGAATCTGACTCAGGACCTCTGACAGGGAGCTCAAGTACCTTTTTCAGTTGAGTCTGATGCAGCTGAACAGAGACCATGCTTCCTGTTACAAAGGTGTGCAGAAGCAGCTTGAGAAATGTTGATGTGTATCTTACTTCTCTAGGAGTGTTCCTGTACATGGATCCACTCATCTCTCCATTATTTGAGTGCATTGACTTGTCAACATGTGTTTAATTGTATTTGCACCTTTCACAAGACAGGTTGGTTAATTAAATGTGTCAGCCAGCTTGTACATTCAGGGAGGGAAAAACCCTCGATGATGTTACTCCAAGACTTTCAGCTATACCTGCATTTTGTTTCAAATGAAAACAGCAACAATAATAAATATACTATTTTTAAATATAATTAGTATGACATGTGTTCATTGACTATTTGGGCTATTTTACAAATCTCATGTAGTTGACAGAGCCCTGGATTTGAAATTCCTTACCTTTCTGAGCTACCATTTCTTCATCTATAAAGTGATCACTCACATGTCAGGAACCTAAATAGAAAGTGTCAACTTGAAAGGGCTTGGCATTTAGTCAGGAATCAATACATTAATTTTTAATTGAAATTATTAAAGATGACATTTGCGTAGGAGCCCATCGCTCATAATTTAGGACCTCTCTAAAGTAAATATCTTTAAACATTACTGAGCAGCAGAAATACCTGGAGGGTTTGTCAAAACACAGAAACTCCTAATTTCTAAAATGGTGCAGGAATTTGTGATTTTGAACTGGTGTCTAAATGTAATGTGTTAATCTGAGGAACACACTTTAAGGACCACTGCTCTAGAAGAAGAGAGAAAAACAAGAGAAATTCTATAATCATAGAGAATGTCAATGTGTTACATAGTATTTTGCCCCATTGCTACTCATAAAAATATGTGAGACTGTGTGACTTTGGGAATAGATTTAATTTCCTAACACTATTTCACCTCAGGCCATCAGCTTGGGATTTCCTAAGCACCTAAAAAAAGAATAAAGAAAAAAAAAAAGAATTCCGGTATTGTTTGACACTTTTCCAAACACATTCCTTTAGAAATAAAGACTCGTTTACTCTACAGTGTTCTAATACCTATACGCTCCTTAAAATATACTCCATGTGGTACTAATAGTCATCCCCCCACGCCCTGGGAAGTAGGCAGGGCAAGAATTTGCTTATGGTTATTGCAGGTAAAAACCTAGGAAAACACAGGGTTGACCCATGTGGGCAAGGACACACCGCTGGAGGGAAATGGGCACAAAGGCAAAACCCAGCCTTTGGATTCCACAGCCGGGGCTGCTGGTGCTGAGCCACTGACTTTGGTGAGGATACGTTCCAGGTCTCTTCACTCTTGAGGGGCTACTCTGGCCCCATCTTCGTGTTTCAGTGCTAATCACTCCACAATTCGCAAATGCAAACATATGTGATTAAGAATGAGTATTCAGGTCAGGTGCGGTGGCGTGCACCTTTAATTGCAACCTATGAAGCGCGAGACCGAGGCTAGGAATCGCTTGAGTCCGTGGGTTCAAGAAACGCCCGGGACAACATAGCGAGACCTAGTCCCAAAAAATAGTTAGGTGTGGTGGTGCGCGCCTGTAATCCTAGCTGCCTGGGAAGCTGAGACTGGGGATCACCTGAATCTGTGGCACCCCGTGCAATGTGAGCCTGCGGTTCCCCGGGCAAGAAAGCGAGACCTACTCACGAAAAAAAAAAAAAAAAAGAGTATTCAAGTCGGGCGTGGTGGCGTGGGCCTGTAATCCAAGCGCTGGGAAGCAAGAGAGCCGAGATCGCTTGAGTACACGGGTTTGAGACTACCCTGGGCAACATAGCAAGACCTGGTCACGAAAAAACAACCAGGCAAGGCAGCAGGCGCCTGTAATCCCAGCTAACTGGGAGGCTAAGGCTGCGGATCTTGAGTCTGTAGGGTCGGGACTACCCCAGGCAACATAGCGAGACCTAGTCTCAAAAAAAAAAAAAAAAAAAAAGAATGAGTATTCCTGACCTATAAAAGTTGATTTTCCAGCCATCACGCCTAATGTTTTAATGTAACAGCAAACCTCCTTCTACCCCCAAGTACTAATGACATTAAAATGCCACAGATAAAGAAACAAAGCAAGGGAACAGACAAGACAAACTAAAACTAACCCTAGCAACCTAACTGCAGAACTGAGGCTACCAGAGGGGGGGCATGGACTATAGAGGACTGGGGGTGCTCTGCAGTGGGGTGTAATGTGGCAACATGAGGAGTTGTGAACCTATATCTGGAATTATCCAGTGCTGTAAACCAGTGCTATCTCGATAAAACAAAGTTACAAAAGAAATATATTCAATATGGGATTGAGAATAAATTCCTAAATCCTTTAGAGACCCCAGCCCTGTCACTGTTTTTGCAGTAATAATGACATGAATCACCAAGATTCAGGTTAAACAATAGTAATTTGTTTCAAAAATATCTCCTGATGCAGAAAGTTTGTAATTATTACAGGTACGCAATATACTGCCGTTCCCATGTCTGATCAGCTCCCACATCATCAAAAGAAAAAGAATACAAATCTTGTTTTGAAATTGGATATCAAAAAACTATCAGTTTTCTCAAAATTCATATTATGAGATTGTGAACTCTGGAAAGTTTGGGGGTTCAACACAGGAGAATATGGTGGTGGTTCATGATGATATGCAGGTGGGAGAACTATGTATGGGATGTGCAATGATATAAGAAAAGGTTTACAAAATAATCAATTTTTAAAAAGAGATATGGTTGAGAGCTGTGATCCTGGCTTATACATCTTTGTATGTCACCCTTGTGCAGCGTGGGACATGAACAAATGCTTAATAAATTTTGCTCATGATGATGGTAAAGAAAAGAGAAAAAAAGAGAAAAGTTTTGAAGTTCAATAATACATTTTTTTCCAAACATGATAAAGTGGTACAACTTCTGTTGCACAAAGGGCAGATTTTCAGAAACTCGAAAGTCAAGGGTTCTGAAAATGCTCAGGTGAACTTGATGTTGCACCTGCGCAAGGTGGAAGATGATTCCACTGTCAGTATTCATTGACAGAACTCCCCGGAAGTATTGATAGGAGGAAACCTGGATCTGACACAAACAGAACACACTCGCTGGGAGATGTCATGTCCAATTAACCTTTTACTGCTCATTTACCTGATGGTTAAATCAGATTTTATCAAAGCTTGCACTGATGTCCTGTAGAGAAAGGCAATGAAGAAATGGGTGTCTGTGAAAAGATAACAAAGGTTATAAGTAAATGGCAGGACAAATAAAGAATTAGTTTAATAAAACCCTCCAAATGGATATTCCTGCTGGAGGATCCTGCCATTAAATGAAGACCTGAAACTTCATTAAATGAAACACAGGAACTTGAGATAGTTGCCTTCAACGTTAGGTAGACCCAAACCAGGGTGCTATTTGTCTAGATCAAACACATGCAAATGTTCAGATTTTACACACTCTCACACAATGACTTCTCTCTTTTCCTACTCTCCTGATGAAGTCAATTCCTATTAATCTATCTATGGAGTTTTCATGTCAGACCCTCTAAAATTGAGCCCCATTATCCCGTCAATAAACCACCATCAATATGCAACATTTCAACTAAAATAAACTGTACACTATTCTCCAAACACATCCCAAATATTCTTGTTGTTGTCTTTTTTTGCACCCCTGAAACTCCCCTCCTCCGGCCCATATCCCTCCTCTAGAGGCAGGCAAGACTGGCAGTCCGCAGTACAATAGGGGAATGCACTGTCATAAGAGAAATAAAGTTTATTTATTTTGTGCCTTAATAATATGATGATCCTCTTAAGCCCCTATCAACCATTAAGTAGGAGGGAGAGTCTGCCTTGACTTAGTTGAATCCATTACAGGGACTAAATTGTCCCTTTGGGGAATACTCAGTCTCTGTTTGAAAAACCAAAAGCCTGTGCCTTGAGATTGCTCTGTCTCCTGCCTGCCTCCCCTGCTCTTCTGGGCAAGGATGTCTGTGTGGCAGGGAGGCGGGGAGCGGCTGACTCGAGCACGTGGTGGATGCAAACATCCAGGATTCTTATATTAACTGACTGGAGAGAGAGGGTGAACTTGAGAAGGTGGAGTCTGCCTTTCTCATCTTCCTCTCTCAAATCTCTCCTTCTCCTTTGCATTCCTTCTATACGAATTCTAATCTACATCCAGGCTGGGTCCACCAAAAAGAAGGCCAAACACTCAGAAAGCCAAAAAGAGAGAACATAGCTATCCTGCTTCCAACTCCTTTATCATGTATCGGAGACAGGTACCTCCATAAAAGGGGGAGTTTCCGTGGCACTGTCCCACCTGACAAGGTGCGGAACTGAGTTTCTGCTGTATATCACAGAAAGCAGATGGGATCTGAAGGAGAGGCACAGAGATGCAGAAAAGAGGGACCTGGTTGCTTCTCAGCTTTGGGCTTGCACCAGGAACTTGGGGGCAATTGGAAGCGATCCACAGTGAGAGAGATGGATGGGGAGGCTAACAATGGCAGCCTTGATCTTGACTTACACTTTCATTTTGTTCTCTTTGTCCCAGACTTGCCTTGCTCCTGTCACCCCCTTCCTCTGATTTCCCCCCGATGGTGCCCTAGACTTGAGGCAAGCTTCAGGCTTCACTTTGGGCCAGTCCTATTTGGCTGGGAAATTACCCACAAGGAGCTGGGTACGTTTGGATGTTTTGTTCTAAATATTCTTTTTTTCTTCTCTTCCCTCTCTATGCATACTAAACTTTATTAAAATTCTCACGCATTAGGTATGCTTGTACACACAGATGGCTGGCCCCTTAAACGTGCAAGTTTGGGGTCCCTGGGTCCTAAGAACACCTTTTCTTACTATTGGTAAGTGTATTGTTTGCCTTGTTTGGACGTTTATTCCATCTCTGGAGGAAAAACACCAGAAGATGAAGAGCAAGGAAAAGATGACGAGCACAGCCACTCTCAGGGACCAGAAGCAAGTGTGACAGAATAAGGAGGAGAAAAGTAAGCAGTTACTTAACTAGAAGGTTCAAGAGAAGAAAGGAAAGGAACAGATGAAGCAGAATGCTTTGGCTAAGAGTGAGCACTTCCTCCAAGAAGCCCTCTTGATTTTCCAACTCTGTGTGGGATGCTTCTTTTAATAGGCTTCCATTACAGTAGACCTAAAGAGGCTACAGTCCATGCCACCAAGGCCAGAATCTTGGAAATCCTTATTATGTCCTGCAAGCAGCAAGCAGACAGCAGGACAACGATGCTAAAGGGACAAGCCCACCAACTTGGGTCACCACATCCACAAGCACTAGCATCCATTAGCCAGAGGGGCCTCCTCGATGATTTAGCACTGGGTGACCTTATGGAGAGTAATTCTGATAATGACTGAGGTTTAATTTCCTGCCTGCAAGTTGACTGGAGATTCTCAGCAAGATGCAATTTAATTTAAAGGAAATTAAGGAATCTGATCTGCTCGGCACACCTGGGTTTGGATACTGGGATTCAGCCCCATCCTAATTGCTTAGCTTATCTGGAGGGATCTGAACCTGAAGGTGAGTCTGTACAAGCAGTCTTTTCACATAAGTCCTGATACTCCTCCCTGAAGCCAGTCAGCTCAGGCCTGTGCTCAGCTCATTGTATGGATCTCATTATCTGCTTATCTCAGAGATAATATGAGATGTGCACTAATATGAGAGTCACAAGCAAGGCAGGCTCCCTCCACATTGTTCTATAAGACTGACCACCCATTACAGGCACCCCACAGACAACAGGACGTCATCTCTACTCGCTCTTGCCTGGCTCCAACAGCGCTGGGAAATGAATCCATTGTACTTTTGAATCTTCGTATATTTTTTAAGTATAATGCGATTTATTCATAAATGAGAGCGTGAAGTCTGCACAGTATCTCAGACATCAAAAACGGTGACACAGGTAGCATTGAACACAGTCTTTTTTTTTTTTTTGAAACTAGGTCTCACTGTTTTTGCCCATGGAACCGCAGGCTCACATTGCCAGGGGTACCATAGATTCAAGCGATCCCCAGCCTCAGCTTCCCAGGTAGCTGGGATTGCAGGCGCACGCCACCACGCCCAGCTATTTTTTGGGACTAGGTCTCGCTGTGTTGCCCTGAGCAGGACTTGAACCTCGATCCCTGGCCCCGACGACGGCTTCCTAGGCTGCCGCCTACAGGCATGCGCCACCATGCCCGGCCAAGCACACAGTCTTAAATTTCTCTTCCAATTCAGAGGTTTTTGCTTCAATCACAAAGATGAGATGTCACTTTTCTAACCTAAATATATAAACTTATTGAATTTGAATTATGATTCAAATTCATAATTTCATAAACAAAAAAGATGAGACAAACAAGTGCATTTGTAGACCTGCATGTCGGCTGTCACAGGTCCCTGTGGGGAGCTGCCAGTACAATTCCACTCATCTGTGAGGACACAGCACATCCCTTGTGTCACAAAGAGATTCACGTCCAGCACAGCCTCTACTTTCGATGTCCTTCTGCCGTGGACATGCAGGTCCTGCTGTCTGCTTCCTTGAGCAGACATTTCTCTTCTTCAATCCCAGCTGTTGGAGGAGGCACAGGGTCACAGAGACCATGAAATCACATGACCCACCATACGCTGCTGAGGGGCTTCCCACTGGACCTCCCCCTCCATCGTATCTGAGATCAGATGAGTTTCCATCACCGCTTCTCTTTTTCACATCTTGCTGAAACAGAGTGTTGAAAAATAACACCACAAACCCAACAATTTCCCCAAAGAACTGCTATCAAAGATAATCTCCCTGGGGACTCTCTCCGTCTGGCCAACACTTGTCCATTTGAGATGTAAACTACCTTGTAGCTTGTTCCCTATCTCCGGGGAGACTCAGTAACTTTACCAAGTGGCTCTGCTCTCTCCTTCAGCCCCACAGCAGCTTGCACACACCCACACCATGTGCTGTTTACAGCAAATGTGTTAAAAATCAACCCCCTGCGAGTTCCCAAGACCTTAGCATCCAAAGGTTTTTCACATTCTTCCTTCAAGCTACCTTTCTTGTTTTCTTTTTCACCACCAACTTTACTGCTCCAGGACATGCACACATATCACAAAACACAGCACATGCCATACATGCATGCACATACTACATATATACATAACACTGGTACACACAATGTATACACAATACACATATACATGTGCATGCCCAATGCACAGATACACATACCACACACATGCACACACTACTCAGCTCCTCTCAGTCACTCCCCTTTCATGAGTGTACCATAGTCAGTCATGTCTCTGTGCTTCCACCCCAAACCCCTACTGGGAACATCTTCCTATTGATCTCACCCTTTCCAGGGTCACACCCGCTCACACTTACAGATATGTCTCAGACATCACAGCCTCTCCAGACTCAGGACAGTGCAGAACATCGTGCTCTGGGCTCCTAGCAGTCGTGACCACTCCACCCAGAGCACGTGCCTTTCACACAGCTGGTCCCTGACTCACCACCAAAGGATGGTGTCTGAGCATCCTCACACCCCAGCACATTGCAGGTTGAGCACACAGCAAGCATGTGGTAACTATCTCCTATCAGGATGAACAGCTGAAAAAAGCAATCTGGCAACCAGAAGGTAAAAGCGATTACACTACCAGATACCGAAATCAAATGCATCTTAGCAAGATACTCAAGTTCAAGTCTATCTTCATCTGTAGCCAGATACATGTTTTGATTCATAATTTGCGCTGAGTAACATCATTCCTGGATGTTATTCAAAAGGAAAACATCTTCAGATGCATCTAGACATTGCGAAGAT
Source organism: Uropsilus gracilis (assembly GCA_004024945.1). NCBI lineage: Eukaryota > Metazoa > Chordata > Mammalia > Eulipotyphla > Talpidae > Uropsilus > Uropsilus gracilis. Next base: position 24,485 of record PVHY01013385.1, read on the forward strand.
TAATCTCATAGGTCACTCTCAAGCATCGATGAAATGAGATAACTACAAAATAAATAAAGGTACTTCTGAAACTTTTTACCCAGTCAGCAGCTCCTCAGAATGCCTTGGTGACATCGCTGTTGACTTGTCCACTCTCTCTTGCCTCATGTACCATCCATCACATTAGTCATAAAATGTTCCTTAAAAGAGCTAAAATAACTTTTAGAATTTGAATAATCAAACACTTTATTTCCAGCAATGATGGTGTGACGAAGTTGGGAGATTCCCCTCAGGAGAAAACAAGTCTAAAATTAGATGAAAAGCACAGCAGCTACCATTTCAGCTCTTTGGAACACGTCAGAAGATGGGCAAGCTCTTCATACTTAGGGAAAATGGCTAATGCTTGCAGCAGGAATGGTGTGTTGGTGGCCTCCTGCTGGCTAGACCGGGGAGGGCGGTGCTGTGTGCCATAGATCAGAACAGATGGACCTACAGCAGAGAGATTTGGGGAGCAGGGGACCTCACAGGGCTGGAACGACAAACCTTCCCACACTCCCAGCTGACCGCTGAGTCACATGGGCACTGGACACACAAGGGTTAGCAAAGACTAAGTTGTGTACACATACAGAGTCCTTTACCTGCCTCAAGCCACTAAGTCACAGGCAACAAAGACTGGAGGTGACCTGTCTGTCCAGACCAGTGGCTGAGCCCTGATCTGTGCAGCCTCAGAGGAAGCACTTTGGTGAAAACCAGCAGAGACAGGGCAGCTGCGCAACGCAGAGACTTCACCATTTGAGACTTCCTAATCACTTACGTAAAATTGAAATGTCAACCCTCAAAAGAGAAGAGGATTCAAAGTCACTACAATCCATGGTTTCCAATGCCCAGTGTGCAAATGCAACAATCAAAAATTATTTGATAGGCAAAGAACAGCAAAGTAGATCCAGAGTCAGGAAATATAAAATAGATGTCGAAAGAAATCAACTCCAGCAAGATTGCACTGGATTCAGGAAGCAAAGACTTCAAGTGGGTACTATCAATAGACACACTTAAAGAACTACAGGGGAGATCAGGTGTGGTGGTGCATGCCTGTAATCCCAGCTATTTGAGAGGCGGAGGCTAGGAATCACTTGAGTCCGCAGGTTTGAGACTACCCTGGGCAACATAGTGAGACCTAGTCTCAAAAAATAGCCGGGTGTGGTGGTGGGCACCTGTAATCCCAGCTACCTGGGAGGCTGAGGCTAAGTATCACTTGAGTCTACAGGTTCAGGACTACCCTGGACAACATAGTGAGACCTAGTCCCAAAAAATATAGCTGGGCATGGTGGTGCGCGCCTGTAAACCCAGCTACCTGGGAGGCTAAGGCTAGGAATCACTTGAGTCTATGAGTTCAGGACTATCCCGGGCAACATAGTGATACCTAGTCTCTAAAAAAAATGAAAAAGAAAAAGAAAAACTACAAGGAAACAGGTCAACAAATTAAAGGAGATTATGCTAAGAATGAATGAATGAACAAATAAGAAACTCCACAAGGGAGTTAAAAATTATTTCATAAAAAAGTTACAATTTCTAGAGCTAAAATTTACCCTAAAATGAAGTGAAAAATTCTAGATAGTCTCAAGAGTATATCTAAGATAGCTACTGAAAGAATCAATAACTTGAAGAGAGGTCAAGTTGCTAATGCAATCCAAAGAATAAACAAACAACATCTTGAGCTCTGTGTGAAAATACAAAAAAGTCCTACGTATGTATAATGTGATTCCCAAAAATAAAGGAGAGTAAGAAAGGGGCAGAAAATTTATTTTAAAAAATGATGGCCTAAAGTTTTCCAAAGTTGGTGAAAAACAATTACGAGTAATTCCAAGAAGTACAACAAAACCCAAATAGGATAAACACAAAAAGAACCACTGGACAAGCATAGCAAAATGTTTGGTTAAAAATAGCCACTAACGACAAGTTTTAATGTGATGAACTTCATGCCAAGTCCCTGCATTTGAAATATCTCAGAGACACAGATATTTATAAATATTCATCATTGTAAGTGTGAGTAACAAAGTTATAAAAATAAGAGAGATCTAACTTATTTCATTTAAGTGGGTGGTTAAAGGTCTGTTCTTTTTTTTTTTTTTTTTTTCCGGAGAAAACAGTCTTTGGGAGTCAATTGAAAGATTATTTTAAAATAATTTTAAAAGATTAAAAGCAAAATACATGTTAACTTTAAAATGTTTTACTACTGGATTTAGTTATTCATGCTTTTGTGGATTTTGTTGTTGCTGTTTGTTTATTATAATTCATAAAATCTACATGTCAAGAAAGGGGAGAGAGCAACTTTTACAACCCGTAGTTACCATTTTCTCCACCAGATGGCAGAATAGCCTTACATTTGACTTCCTGAAGATGCTACCACCGCCTGCTTTTAGCAAAAATCCTTTCAAAAAACCCCCTTATTTCCTCTTTTTTAGAATTTCACACCCCCCCCAGGACTATTTTGACCAGGAGTGTTTTACATCTCAGCCTAGAAATGAGTTTCCCCTCTGTGCTCGCAGTGTTGCGTTTAGACTTGTCCTCTGTATTGTTTAAAATTCATTACAAATCTCTTGATCAAACAAAGACCTGAGTGCTTGAGAGGTACGGAAAGACAGTGTGAGTAAAGGAGGGGAAGAAATCGATCCTAAACGTTTGTCTTTGTTCAAGTCCGCGCCACCCCACTCCCCCATACACACCCTACATACACGCACACGCACACACACACACACACACACACACACACGCACACAGAGGAAAGGACACTGGTGTGGATGGGAAAAGCACGATTCCCTAGGTCTGGAAAATACAATCACCTAGAAGCAAAGAGGGAGGCAGGCTGCCACCCAGCGGTGCAGACGGTTACTTTCTAGATTTATGCCAACTAGATCTTTCTATTGAAGCCCCCCAGGTTTTAAGGGACAACTCCAAGGGACTCGGCCCTGCGTGAGTCTTCTGTCCTGATGGCGGGTTAGTCTATATCCCAGACCTTTGTCCTAGCCCAGGAGACTTGGCCCACCCTAGGTTCCCAGGGTCTAGTCGGTCCCTGGGCTGGCAGACAGTGGAGCACACGGAGAAACAAGGTGTCCCCGAGGGCTATTATTTGGCCAAGAGCCTCATAATCATTCTATTTGATCAACTTTTTAAAAACCTCCATTTCAGAAAACCTGAGAAAATGTGCTCTTTTCCCTCAATTGCTTCGTCTTAGCAGAACTGACTTCATGGAATGTGCAAGGTCTTGGGAGTCTGTGGCTGAAGCTGTTGCTCCCTTGTTCCCAGTCAGAAGCACAGCCTGGGAAAGGACCCAGGGGCTTCTGAGCACCCAGCTCAGCCAGGCCCCTTCCTGCCTCCGTCCTGCCTTTTACTTCTCTTTGTTTCTACTTCTCTATCTTGTGCGCTTTGGAATTTCACAGACCTGAGTTCCAACTCAGACGATGGAGTCTTGCCTTGTTCTTGCTTTTCCTTTCTGAGTTTTCAGTGAGCTGAGAATCTTATAGTCAAGACATTTTGAGAGGGAGATGACAACCTGTGTTACAGTTCATTGCTATCATTGTTCTCTATTGCTGTTAATCTCTTATTGCACCTGATTTATAAATTAAACTTGACCATAGTTAGCCATGTGTAGGAAAGAGCAGTATACATGGAGTTCAGTCCCATTTGGGTTCAGCATGTGCACACACACCCACACGCGTGCGCACACACACACACACACACATACCGTTTTGGCTCTCTGGGGGTGAAGGAGGCCCAGCTCTCTTGCCACTGGCAAGGTCCTCCCTATTTCTTGCCCTCCTTGCTCAAACCCTACCTGTGCTTTCTTGGGTAGGGGGGCTTACCCTCTAGATCCAACTTCCAAATTACATGCACTGGCCCTTCATTCCTATCGTTTCCTTTTTCTTCCTTGTCAGCCTTATATTCTTTTCTCAGAAAGCAAGCTCACTGAATTCATCTCCAATAATGTGAAAATGACTAATAATAGCCTCTCCCTCCCAGACTTACATAATCCTCCATCAGAATTGTAGAACTGGCAGGGATTAGGAGGGAGATAGTGCCGCCAGATTCTCTGGTTCAGACCTGTATTCTCCAGATGTAACAACTGAACCCCAACATTAAGCCACAGCCCAAGATGCAGAGCATTTCACCCAAGGGCCCAGGCTTTGCACAACAGCTGTCGTGCACTGCTCTCTCCTGGATTCTCTCTGGGAGCCCACACTGCCCCTAACTCTTCCTGCCCACTTGCCTTGACTACTTCCCATCAGCTACTTCTGAACCCACAAGCACAGTCTCTTCATTCCCCTCGTCATGATGATCACTGTCACCCATGGGCAGCACAAGAGCTCTTCACATGGCCCAGATCCCTGTATGGACAGTGCTCTGGCAGGGGCTTGGTGTCCACTCCAGGATCCAAGAAGAATTAGCTATTTTAATTTTCCTAATACATGGGCAACAAATAGAAAAGCAAGGGGTATTATTGGAGAACAGTTGTCACCCTATGGAAGAAATTAGAGGCTCAAAACTCTGCATCCGAGTGAATCAGGGTCCCAGAGTAGGTTCCATTCGCTGGAAGGCAGATGATGGAGGAGGCAGTCACCCTTCCTGCAGCCCATGGCAGTCCAGGCTCCAGCCCAAGTACGGTATGTCCTGGCCCCATTGTCCTCGGTGCAGAGTTGCAGGCTCACTGCATTATTCACGCTTCAGTCTCTTGCATAATAGGAAGCAAGTTTTATTGGGATGTCTCATCTCAACTTGCTTTTCGGACCTCTCCTGTGAATGGGAAGATTTTTCTTGCTTATTATTTTGAACAAACCTTCAGAAAGCAAAGTCATATAATTTCTGCCCAAAGACTTTCACCTTCAGAAACAGGTTGGGAACTATGCGTGTGAGAGGAAGCCATTTGACATTCATTTTGATGCCCTGAGATTTTCATCTCATTTGGGGGGGGGGGTCTTTTTCCCAGCCACACTCCATAAGCTGGTGCTTAAAGGCACGTGCCACCGTGCCCGGCTTTCATCTCATTGTAACTACAGTGATCAAATTGTGATTTGAACTGAACAGAGAGGGAGTCTGAAGTTTGGGCAGATCCTAAGACAGAGAGGAAAGGAAGAGGCAGAATGAGAGGTTCCTCTGATTTTATCTAACATCTTGTCTGACCCTTGTCTTACCCTTGCCTACTATCTTGTGTCAGGATAGGGGCCACCAGTAAGTTAGTCTCTAGAAGAGAAAGCAAGTCTGTCTGTGTTATTATAGGTGAAGCCATTTACTTTTGAGAAAATGACATTGAAGAGGGAAAAAGGTAATGTAGAAAGACAAGAAAATTTGCAAGAACAACAGAAAGCTCATAATGCTACTTACTGTGCGGCCCTCCACAGCCTAGGAGGAACTCAGCAGAAAAGGCTGTGAAGGAAGGTAGTTGTTTTCTGCTTTACTGACCAGCACTCATTATACATCATCAAAGCTCTTATGATTATTAATTGTAGTCAACATGATGTCAGGGGTAATCAGATGCACAAAATGTTTTTCAGACTTTATTTAGCTATAAACTGACAATTAAGAAAGAAAAGGGAAAGAAGGAATAGAGAGCAAGAGAGAGTGTGTAGAGGAAAAAGAAATTATTAATTAATATGTAAAGCAGAGAAATGGGAAGTGGGAGCTACTTTGCTGAAGAAATGAGTAATGTAAGGAGAACTATGAAGTTTCTACCATCTTCTCTCTAAGGTCCCAAAAGTCCTAGAGACAATCTTAATGTTCTTTGGCACAATTTGTAAACCAGTTACTCCAGTTCAGTCTTTTTCTCTTACAGAGAAATAACTCAAGGGCCCATGAGGGGAGCCCCATGCAAAGCCAGAATTAGAATGCATCTCGGGCACCAAGTTCAAGACCGGTAGAGAGAATGTGACTCCCTCCAGCAGCGGTTCATGAGAAGATGAACCCACAGATGTCTGCCCTCAGCCATGAGCTTCCTGATAGAAAGCTTGATATTGAAACAAGCCCCAGAAACAATCAGGAAACACATCTTCATTGCAAGATAATGAGCATGAGAAAGTGTAGTTAGAAGCTTCCATCATGACCCACATCCTGTGGCACCAGTACCCCAGCACTGGCTGCCTGAATCCAAACCCTCCTGTTGTCCTTCATGCTGAAGTGTGCAGCCTCTGACAGCATCCCCAGAACACCTATTAACCCCTCTCTCAGCTTCCCAAGGGAAGTGCTCCCGGTGGTTGGGCTACTTGGTTTCCAAGTAGAAAGGAGTGATTTTCTCTCCAGACTTGGGTAAACACAGCGTCTTGGGGGGATAGAGACAAGCAGGTTGAAAGCTTAAGTATTATTTGTCTCATTACAAATGCATAAATTGCAGCTGGTGCCCAACTACCATCTGGGGAATTTGAGAGAGGTTTCAGAGATTCCCTTCTCTTAGTAACATAGACTCCCCCAATACAGAGTTCTCTGCAGGAACCCCACCAGGGCAGCAGCTGATGTTGGCCACCACCCAGCTCCCACCATATTTCCTGGGCACACCATCCTTGACACCCCCAATACCCATTAGGCATCTCAAGTTCTTTAATTCAAAGATGAATGTACCTCCTTGCAACAGATACCTCTGAGTTTCTCCACTCTTCTCCTCTCCCTCATCCTCCCCTTCCTCCTTTACACCTTCTCTAATCTTACCTGTCATTCTCATTTGGACTTCTCCAATGTGTATCTTTTGCAGCATTTTGGCTACTCATCTCCCTCCATAAAAATCAAAGGGAAGCTGGGCATGGTGGCGCATGCCTGTAAGCAGCAGCCTAGGAAGCCATGGCTGGGGTCAGGGATTGCAGTTTGAGTCCTGCCAGGGGCCGTAGCGAGACCTAGTCCCCAAAATATAACTGGGCATGGTGGCGCTCGCCTGTAATCCCACTACCTGGGAAGCTGAGACCGGGGATTGCTTGAGTCTTGGGACCCCAGGCAATATGAGCCTACGTTTCCACAGGCAAAAATAGCGAGACCTAGTCTCAAAAAATATATAAATAAAAATAAAATTAACAAGCTTTTAAACTATAAGAACAAAATGGTATTTATCCCAGAAAGGAAAGGAAGGAGGAAGAGGAGGATAAAAGTTTCAGTTGTATGCTGATAGATGGAAACTAGAATTCTGGTGGTAAATGTAAAGTAATAAACACAGCTGTTGCATTAAAAAAAACTATATATTTGAAACCTATGTCTTGTTATAAACCAATATGTGTTTAAAAAAAAAACCCCGTTGACATTATCATCTCACTAAAATCTCATCAATACCACTAATAATGACAGTAGTCAGTAATGAGGTTACAACATTGACCGCAAACAGGAAAGAAACAAAGGGTTTTGTCCTAGAGTAATTCTCATATGAACCTGCTCCTTCTCTACCTCACTCCATAATGTATTCTACTGGATTTCCTGATGATGTATCACCAGCTTTTCGTTGGCGAGTGATCCATTAGCCTGGATGACTGGGTGGTCCCAGCCGCAGGCTGAGAGGCAGCCAAGGTCATTTGTTTTAAAGTGCAGTCCACTCCCCACAGGGGAGAAATCTTCAGAGTTTTTCTAAGTTCATAAACAATGATGAACAACACACTTCAGGGGAAGGTGCTTTGGTTGGGAACCTGAGCCAGGCACCCCCAGGCCTCTGCCTTTAAGCGGTGTGGTCTTGGCCAGTCACCCCAACTCATCTGGAAAATGACGGGACAATCCCAGAGGACCCATCCAGCTCTTGCATTCACAGATTACATGATCTGACTCACAGGACAGTCATGCAAACCCAGAAATTGGAGTCTCCCTGGAGTCCTATAACTGTAACTAAATAAGCTTCTCAGAGTGGACTCGGAAATCTTGAATTGTCTGCCTCCTTGGCTAACACAGAAACCTGTGTGTGAACAGAAAACGTAGTTAGAAACTGAAATTTCAAATTTTCCAGGGCATTTCATATTTTACTTGTTCTGTCTCATCACCCCCATAAATACATTCTACTTGATCAAATATAGTAACTCATAGTTAGATAAGAAAGCACAATCTCAATTGGGTGTGGTGGCGCATGCCTGTAATTCAAGTGCTGAGAGGCAAGAGGCCAGGGATCACTTGAGTTCATGGATTCGAGACTACCCCAGGCAACATAGGAAGACCTGGTCTCGAAAAAACCGTCTGGCGTGGTGGCAGGTGCTTGTAATCTCAACTACCTGGGAGGCAGAGACTGGGGAATCGCTTGAGTTTGCAGGATCAGGACAACCCTAGACAACATAGCGAGACCTAGTCTCGAAAGGAAGGAAGGAAGGAAGGAAGGAAGGAAGGAAGGAAGGAAGGAAGGAAGGAAGGAAGGAAGGAAGGAAGGAAACATAATCTCCATTGCCATAAGTCCTTCATCCTTCCATGGGACTGCCTGACAGACTTGCTACTCAGCCTTGATTTACCCAGAGCAACACACACATCCTTCTTGTTTGGTTTTATTCTGCAGAGATGAGATACAAATGTATTTTATCCCTGAATAATGCTCCCTGGTAGAGCACTCTCACATATCTTGCTTGCATTTATGGATTTAGGGATTATTTTCTTGGTCTAGCAGTCTTTTGAAAGGGGTAGTATGGTATAATATCCTATTTAATAGATAATAAAATTCAGGCCCAGGAAGGTTAAGTATTTTGCTAGTAAATGTCAGTCTCTGCTGACTCAACCCTGGTATTCTGACTTCATTTGTTATTCACTTTTAATTCAGAACAATAGCAGTTTCTACCCTTGGGATTTGGAGTCTCAGGATTATCAGTATGAAACAGACTTAATAGGATGAGACAATCATGGTTCAGAGTCAGAGTCAGTAACTACGGATCATTCTAGAAGGTTCAGAGTCAAACTCAGATTCAACAGGCCCTGGAATACCCTGGCCCACTGGAACCAATCATTGTTTTGGTCAACACTGTCTCATGCAATGAAGCCTGACTTGTGGGAGCAGATGCCCGGCCCTGTCTGGGAAGCAGCCTCCCTGTACAGTGACTCACCATGGAACTGCTCTATAGTCTCACCATTCAAGCATGGTCCAGCAGCATAGAAGCGTATTAAGATGCAGTATCTCCACTCCAGATGCCCCCAAGTCAAAGTGCACATTATCTCTAGGGCCCTGCTTGAGAAACACTTCTCTGAATTCCTCTTCATGCTTGAGTTTCTATGGGCAAGGATCTCACTGGTGCAACGTCCTGTTCGCATTCTTTGACCAGCAGGCTAGCCAGCAGGGAGTAATCACAACGCTGCAGGAATCCTGGATACCAAGATTACCTATTTGAGTCAATAAAGGCCATGAAAGCCGCTGTGCAACTTCTGGCACCATGCAAGCTGCCTGGGAGCCATGGAAGAGGAGCTGCTTAGTGCATAAAAGGAGAAATAAGGTCATCAGCCCTCACCTTCTTCCCTTGAAACTTAAGAAACAAGAAGTAAAGCTGCAAAAGCTGTATCATCAATCTTGCCCTTTCACTATGTCAAAGATGACAAAACTGATTTTCTCCCTCCATCCTTCTATTGTCACATCTCTATTTCACATGTGGTCCCTCTCCTTGTCTCTTTCATTCTCCCACCCTTCCCAAGCGCCCCCAACACACACACAGTTAGATTTTTTTAATAATACATTTATGTATATATTTCACATCTTTGTATGGAGTTATATTTTCAAAGTCAAAGAAATATAAGATCTTCTGATTAGGACCCAAGAGAGCAGCTTCTGCATACATATTTGCATTAATTACCACATTAATTTCTAGTCCCAGGGACATCTCAGCAAACCCTAAAGCTTTCCTGCAGGCAATATCACCTGCAGGACCAGGCAGTGGATGGGGGGGTTTCCGTAAGGCAGCAGCTAAAGCTGGAGAAGAGCAAGCAGGCTAATGGCTTCCTCGCAGGTGTTCAGCATAATGGGGTGTTAATTGGGTAACAGGTGGAAGCACAGAGGGTGGAGGGAGCAGCAGAGTGAACAGGGCAGAAGCTCACTGCTGTAACCTAATTTTAATGGAGTGGAATTTTCCTTTTCTTGTTTGGGGTTCAGAAAGCTCAGTCACAGTACAACTCAACAGCACATCATCATTCCCAACAACTAGCTTAGAGCTGCTTTCTACATCCCCAGTTCTATAATGTGAGGACTTACATAGGAATTGCTGGCCCGAGTTGAAAACACTTTATCTTTTCCTCATGTTGGCAAAGAAGCCACAATCAGCATTATGGAAGGCCTCCAGAACAGTCTCCCTCGGACCCACAGCACAACACAGCCAAAACTCAACTGTAGGCTTGGCCGGTTCTTTAGCCAACATGTGCCCAGGGAGGATGAGATGCCACTGTCCTGACCCCAGAGGTTTCCCTTGGCATCTATGGTGTCAAGCAGGTGTTAAGTGTTCAACCAGGGTCCTTTCATTCATTTGTGAAATCAAAAAGAACTAATTTAGACACACATTCCCATCTTCTCTTTTATAAGCTCCTCCCCAAGGCAAATTAAATTTACTGACCATTGACCACATGCCAGTCACTTTACAAGGCACTGGAGGACTATAAAGATGAAGAAGGAAAAAAATCTGTACAGGAGTCCCAGATGAACTGGTGTTTCAAAGGAGCAGACAGATATCCAGAGCATAAGCAGAGAGAGAGAGAGAGAGAGAGAGAGAGCAGCAGCAGCAACTAAGAAGTAAGCATACTGCTTCAGATGCCTGAAAGGACAACTCGCTCTTTAACAGCTTTATCATATAATTCACTTACAAAGAATCACACATACCAGATGGTCTCACATATATGTGGCATATAGGGAAAACAAACAAAAGGACAAGAAAACGTTAAAACTAACCAACTGACAACAAAACTAAAACATACAGTGAGGGAGGGGGAGCGGAAGAGGATGAAATCAGGGGAGGGATAAGCACAAGAGCTCAAGATGTCAATTCACAGGTGACCTGGTAGTGGGAGAACTTCTGTGTATACAATGATGTGAAATATATGTGTGTGTGATCAATTAAAAAATAAATAAATAAAACCAGTACGTACTTACTGGCAGCAGGTTCATCAGTTTGGACACAGGTCAACACCCATGAGACTATCCTTGTAACAGCTACAGCAAAAACCTCCCAGAGGTTCCTTTACCCCTTGGTTTGTAGTAAGAACACTTAACTCAAAGTCTACCACGTTGAAGTGCGCTGTACCCTGCTGCTACCCCAGGAACAACACTGCATATATCACATGCATCTTGCTTGTCTGAAGCTTAGTACCCCTCTATCTACAACACCCCATGTCTGACACTAGCGATTCCTCTTGCATCTTCTGTGTCTGTGAGCTTGGCTAGTTTAGACTGCCTCCTGTAAGTGAGGCATTTGTCCTGTGAGACCAGGCGATTTCATGTAGCTTGCTGTTCTTCAGGCTTATCCATGCCATCACAAGTCGGGTGACATGTAAGCTTCCCACCTCATATGAATCCAGTTCTGAGTTTTAACATTCACATCACCTAATCATCTCCTAAAGAGCCATCTCCAGAGACTACCACATTGGGGATTTGAAAAAATGAATTTGGGAGACTCAAGCTTTCAGTTCATAAAGGTCAGGATGGGATGAAAGAAATTCCCTTCTAGAGCCAGGCATGGTGGCACATGCCTTTAAGCACAGCCTAGAGTGTGGCTGAGACTAGGAATTGCTTGAGTTCATGGATTTGAGACCCGCCCGGGGCAACATAATGAGACCTAGTCCCAAAAAATACCTGGGTGTGGTGGCATGCGCCTGTAATCCCAGCTAACTGGGAAGCTTAGGCTGGGGATTGCTTGAGTCCATGGTACCCTGGGCAATGTAAGCCTGCGGTTCCCCAGGCAAAATAGCGAGACCTTGTCTCAAAAAAAGAAGAAGAAAAAAAACTCTTCTAGGCCCAGGAAGAATTTCCATAACTTCTGCTTTGTTTCCTGTGAAGGAAACAAAACAAAATAAAAGATTTCCTTTTTTAAGGTTGAATAATATTCCACTATATCTAAATGAGAGAGATTCCACCATCTGTGATCTCAAATACAAATATGTCTATATACACACACACATATATACACACACATAAAGATATAATTCTCTATCCATTTATCTGTCAATGGGTAATTGGATTATTTCCATATCTTTAGTAGGTGAATAATGCTAAAATGAAGATCGGGTTACAGGAAACTCTGCAAAGTCCTCTTTTGGGTATAAACCCAGAAGTGGGGCTGAGGAACAACTTGTTTTTAACAGGGGGCCAGAGAAATCTCACAGAGTAGTCTCACAGGAGAGGTGTCACTAGAGCATGAGGGATGAGAAAGATTTGATGCACACCAAAGGGAGGGAAAGACTCAACAAGCTGAGGGAGAGGTATGAATGGCAGGCCAGGGAAGGGAACTTCATACCTGTGGCTGTGACAGCAATCCTGGGGTGCTGCAACCCCTGGTATATGAAGGATGTAGAAAAAGAGGGTGCCAGGCACAGAGGTGAGTGCCCATAATCCCAGATACTTGGAAGGTGGAGGCCAGGAATCACTTGAGTTTGCAGGTTCACGACTACCCCAGGCAACATAGGAGACCTAGTCTCAAAGAAATCGCTGGGCATGGTGGCACACACCTGTAATCCCATCTACCTGGGAGACTGAGGCTAAGGACTACTTGAGTCCATGGATTTGGGACTATCCTAGCAACATAGCAAGACCTAGTCTCTAAAAAAAGAAGAAGAAAGAAAGAGGGTGACAAGCTCTCAGGGAATCCCAATATTGGTCTCAAGGGTTTAAAGTGTCGGTCCAGCCAGGCATGATAGTGCATGCCTGTAAGCAGCAGCCTAGGAAGTCACAGATGGGGCCAGAGATAGCAGTTCAAGTCTTGCCAGGGGCACGTAGTGAGACCTAGTTCCAAAAAAATACAGTTGGGCATGGTGGCGTGTGCCTGTAATCCCAGCTGCCTGGGTAGCTGAAGCTGGGGATTACTTGAGTCTGTGGTACCCCGGGCAACATGAGTGATGCAGAAGGTACAGAAAATCTTCCTGGACCTTCTCAGTTGGACAAGAATTCCTGAGTCATCTACCTTCACAAGAAGGGGTGAGCGAGTGCAAGCTCACCTATGGAGTCAGGACCTCGACAAAGACTCACTCAGGCCTGCTTACCTGCATTGAACTTTGCTCCACTAATTCGAGGTCCTTCTCCACCCAGAAGGTAATTTCTTTTGTTCCATCCTGACCTTTATGGACTGAAAGCTTGAGTCCTCCAAATTCATTTGGTCAAATCCCCGATGCAGCGGTCTCTGGAAGTGGATCTTTAGGAGATGATTAGGTCATGTGAATATTAATGTTTGGAATCATATTCAGATGAGATGGGAAGCTCACACAGTATAAATCAGCAAAACACAAGACCCCACATAGCTCCCATCTCCCACTGTCTCTTCTGGGGAACTGAGTGTTCGTCCTCCAGAGGTGAAACAGGTTGCTGAGGGAGGAAATTAAGAGGAAGTAGATTGGTTCTCACCATCACTATACTCAATCTGTTGTTTTGTTTCTAAATAAACCCCATTTGTGGTTTCAAATAACTAACTGCTTTAGTTGAGTCAGAGGTCATGAGGATGTAGTCCTTAGAGATTAGTGGCCGTATGAAAGAGACCCCAGAGAGCACTCTTGCCTTCCACCATGTGAGGATTCAGGCAGAAGACAGCCATCAAGGAATGAGAAAATGGATCCCTCCAGGCACTCAATTGGCCAGCTCCTTGATCTTGGATTTTCCAGCCTTCAGAACTGTGTCCCTTAAACCACTTTATCTATCATGTTTTTGTTATAACAACTCATCTAAGATGTTGATTGACTCTACTGGCCTCTACAGTCATCTCCATACAGGCCAGAACTACAGTGGGCATTTCTGTGGTCTGGTTGTACTCAGGGTCCCTTCTTCTCCCCGAGGTGATGTGTGTGCAGCAGACTCTGTGTTTAGTTGCAGGCCCCAGTGCACAGTTAAGGTCTTGGTCTGAGCATGTCTGGGTGAAGCTTCTCAACCTGCCAAGCTGACTTGCACTCAGGGGCCTCCACCGACTGATTTTTCTTGAGTTAAAGTAGATTTTAAGCACTAACTGGGCACTTTCACAGTACCTGGATAACTCCCAAAGCAGAAAAAAAAAAGCCAAGCGATCACTCAAGCAGTTCTGGAGTCTCCTGGCTTAAGAAATGAGCAGTTCTTGCCCATATGGTTACACTGTCTTCATTCTTCACTGCAACCTGAATTTCTAAACTGCAGCCCCCATCATACCATCTGCATCAGCAGTCTATTCCTGTGTAATAAACAATGCAAAACAGTCACCAAGAATAGTAATGATAATCTGTTGGGATTTCCTTCGGCCACTCTGGTGTCTGATGAGGCTCAGTGGACGGTTCTCGCTCAGGGTCCTGCCATGTTGCAGTGTCTGGGTTGAGATCCCAAGACTGGCACCAGGTCTAGGGGTGCCTTGGGCACCCCTGTCTATTTTCATGTGGTTCTGCATATGGCCCCTCCAGCGTGGTGGTGGCAAAATACTCAAACATCTTATATGGTGACCTGAGTTTCAAAGGCAAAAACCTGGAGAGGCAGTCAGAAATACTACCTGCTCTACCCTAGCCTCAAAAATTACTGATGTCATTTCTGCCAATTTCTAATCCATACAATTGAGTCACAAAATCTGTTCACATTCCAGAGGAGAAGAAACCAGCCTCCATCCTTTGAAGAGAAGAGTGTTGTTAGTTTAGTGGAAAGACTGTGATAGTGCATCCCCGGCATCCATTTCCTTTGGCCAAGTGGCCCTTGGGAGATCTAACCTGACTTTAGTCCCTCAAGCAAGTGCCTACCTAAGTAACCCTCAGAGACCCAAACAAACCTCTCTCCCCATGTGACTTCCCCAGCAGCCCCTGTGAACAAGTCTCCTTGCCTCTCAGAGGCTTCCCCTTGTGTGCCCAGTGGAACTTACCAATATCCTAACTTCTGGGGTTTAATTGATCAATCTGGCCTTAGCCCCAGAGCCCCAAACACTCCATCCACAGACCCAGAAACAAGCATGTGCCCCAGCTTCTACCACTCTCCCTTTGACCTCTACCACATGGCTCCTTGAAGAGCACCACTCACTTCCTCCAGGCCTCTGAGCAGCAAACTTCTCTATTTCCATTTCCCTTGTGGGCTTTTTACCAACCACTGTTCACCATCAGACACCCCAGCATGCTGCTGTTACTTAACAAATGTTAATTTCACAAGGTCACAAGTCTGATAGAAGTTGCAGACACATTTCGAAACACTAGCCCTCTCCACATCCTCCCCTTGCCTTCAGTGGCAGCACGGCTCCTCCCAAGCCCTCAGTGCCTCCCTGTTCTCTATCCTGACTGGCTATGTGCTTTGCAGGTTCCTAACTTCTTGCCTCTTGTCTCCACCTAGTGCTTAAGCTTCAGTCATACCATCAGCTCTCGAGTCCCTGACAAAGGTACCAGGGTTGACCATGTCCATTCTCGAAAGCTCCCACCCCTGCCACATGCAACTTACTGAAATCATTCAAGAAGGAGCCTGGAAAGGCTTCCAATGACCAGCCTCTGGTCCTGAGGGTGTGACACTCACCTCACCACCCACTATTTGGGGCACTTCTACCCATACCTGCCTGTCTGTCTGCACCCTACACTGCAACATGGTCTCTGGAGCCCTTGAACCAGGTGTCAGTCTTCACTGACTCCCGCCCCTAGCCACCTCAGTACCATTGGCTCTCAAAACATGATTCATGATAGCCCAGGGTCTTCAAAAACCTGCTGCTTGGGATTCTATCTGTAGGTTTGACTTTATATATAGAAAAGTCATCCTGAAAGCTGCCGAGACGCTTCTGTATACCTGTTTTTTCTGGGTCACTGGTAAACAGTCTCCTACTTTACTTGTGAGGTGCAAATCTAAAGCAGGAATATCAAAGAAAAAGGAAACTGAGGCAAGGAAAGATGTGAGGCAATGGGTTAGCACTCTGGCCACTGATGACAAGTCACAGAAAGACATAGTGGTGTTAGCGAATGTATCCCTTGGGTGTGGGAGTTATCTACAGAAAACTCTGTAGAGAATAGTGAGCAGATCACTCTGCCTCTTATCCCCATTTCCAGTCTTCCACTGGTGAAAGTTCATTCCATGAGGAGTTAGCACCCCCACACTTTTTTTGAATTGTGCTGTTTTTGTCTGAGATAAAAATTCTGGTTTTCAACATTGTGTGTGACTAAGGAGAACAGGTTCACACCTCTTCAAATGTGTCACCACACAGCACCTACTATGAAAATATCCATAATCCTCCACCAAGGTCCACTGGACACCCCAACCCATGTTTCCCCACCCCTTTTCACCTCTGGCAACCTAGATCCCAGTCAGATTTCTTTTCCTCTACTTTTAAATTGCAATAAATGAATTTAAGTTGCAGAAAAGGAATCTTCAGAAGAGATGCCAGGGTGTGTACCACAATCAAGTTGCCTATCATAAAGTATGGTGACAGCGTTGCTCCTCAAGCTATATGTGGTGATATTTTTTTTGAATTTCCAACCTATGACAGACTGATATTTTGGTAACACACCATAAAAATGAATTACTTGAAAAATAAAATTTCTAAAAAAATTCTTACAAAATACACTCTGAATAGTAACGCTACAGAACATATGAGTCACTCTTGGTGGGTGCCAGAGGGATGTTTTATAACCAAATAAATGTGAAAAACACTGTAAATGCTGCTGTCGCCTCCTTGCTGAGTCTCTGCCTGTCCCAAGGTCTGGGAAACCTGGACCCTTAAGTCTCGGTAATGAGGGAAATAGTCTTTTCCAGGCATGCATTTAAATTGTTCAAAAAATGCAACAGGTCATTCAGTAAAGGAACAAGCTGTAAATATGAGATAATAGAACGTTAACTGGACACTCATATTCACCACCACCACCACACCGTACACACCATAGCCAAATTCATTTTCTCCCCAGAATAGACAATACTGGGAGACTTGTGCTTGCCCAGAGTGGCAACAAAGAAGAGTAAGAAAAGAGCCTGGAGACCAACCTCCCCC